>JAUYWG010000066.1:7319584-7347278 GCA_034779775.1 Enteromius afrohamiltoni | reverse complement strand
AAAAAAAAATTTTATTTTGGATATATATATATATATATATATATATATATATATATATTTTGTAACTGTAAAAACTGTATAAATAAATAAATTAATTAATTATCCAAACTTTTGGCCAGCAGTAAGCAGTAAAAAAATATATATTATTATATATTTTGAGTGATCAATGGAAAAATATGGACTGCGTATATAGACAGCCTATGCGAACCAGTTTAACTAACTTTTGACAATACCCCTCTGAAGCAAACCAGGGATAAATGCATCACCCCAGAGTACAATAGTGTTATAACCGATGTGATTGTAGGTAACTATGTAGTTGGTGGGTCAAAACCAGTCAACTGTTATGCATACACGCTGCTCTGTGGTTCATCTCAGCACATTAATGCAATGACACAACAGAATGGAAGAGAAGATGACGGCCATACATTAGTAATGAATCAAAGTGTGTGCTGGACCCAAATGGGCTTTAATGCATGGCAGTGGAGCACTGGCCGATCCCACAGCTGCCAGAACTTTCACGTGCTGTCAATTATTAACTGATCTATGTTAATGGACACCCTCTGCATCGGGATCAGAGGACTGTGTAGTGTTGCTGAGAGCATGTAAGAAATGTTATCATTACTTAGCCTCTCATATCTTCCTCCCCCCGCAGATATAAGATCTCGAAGCTGCAAGAGGCCCATCAGTTGGCACTACAAGAAAAACTAGAACTCTAGAACTGAGAGTCTAGAGTCTAGAACTGAAAGTATTACAAAGTTCAAAAGTTCAGGGCGAGTAGGTTTTTATATACTTTTATTAGGGAAGTATACTTTAAGTTTAACAACATGTTTTTTGACATACCACTTCAGACTTAATCGTACGTACATTTTATTTGGAGTATTTATTTTGCAAAATGCACATTATGCCCAAAATGTTTTAAAATGAGGATTGATCCATTTTGATTGATCCATGATATTGGTGTACCTGACCTATAGCTGCAATAATTCCACTTTAATGCAATCAGACAATTCAGTAGTTGGACTTCAGCACTACTTCCACACAGTTAGTTGCTTCAATTTAGCAGAATAGTAAATAAACCAGTTTAGTAGAGTAAAAAGTGCAATTACAGGGTCATCAAAATGTATTTGTAGTAAAACTAAACTCTATCTGAGACTTGACACAGACCTCAAAAGCTTGAAACTTAGACTTGATCTAAATAGCTCCACACTTGACTTGGATTCATCTTGAAATGCTGGAGACTTGTTGGAGAAAGCAGCAAATGGCTAATTTAGTGAATGCGCGTGCATACCAGTCATGGACTTCCTGTCTTTCTCGAAGCGATTGTTAAGGAAACTGCATGAGTGGTCAGCACACCTCGTTGGGCTTCTAAGGCTTCCTGACACATCTAATCATCTGTGATTGTGTGTATTTGAGGAGCTCAGAGGCCCTGTTAAGATAGATCAGTCCCATCCTGAGCAGTTCAGAGCCCTCGGGCTTCTCGCACAGTGGGAGGCTCCATCTATTACGGAGAAGCAGAAAGGTCAAAGATGCAAGCAGCAGAGATAGGCTCATTATCTGGCCAGGTCGCAGCGCTGCGTCCGCTCCTGAAGGCTGTGCTGAGAGCCCGGTTCATTACTCCTCTACAGGGAAGAACTGGAAATGCTTGGTGTTTTCCTGCCTCACAGAACCCAAGTCTACTTCCCCCAGTTCTCTTTAATTGCAGGAGCAATGATTTAAACACCTGTTCAAAGACTAAAGATATTTTGGATATATAATTTTTTTTTTATACTTCCTTTTTTTATGAAAATATTTTGTTTTACTCAAAAAGTTTGGGTCAGTAATTAATATATTTTCTATACTCTATTTCTTCTCATATTGGATGGCATCCTAGTAACATCAAAGCAAGCAGAAAGATCAATATATGTAATGGCCTGTGGGCTTGATGTAATGTAGGCAGTTTGTGTTTGTTGTTCTTTGCACATAATAATTAGCATCTAGGAAGGGGAGAGTGGGTAAGGGAGCAAGGTAATGTTTCCTCTTGTTGCCCGTGTCTCTTCCATACGAAGCACAGTCTTTATTAACAGAGAGGTAAGAGAGGTTGACTCTTGTTGCAAATTAAAACCTAAATTGGATTCTTCTCATCAAGCCAAATCCTGGTTGCTTCATTATAATGACGAATGCTTTGTGTTTTAAAGCAAGCAGCTCACAAAATGAAGAAATAAAAAGCTAGAGGCTTTTGTTTAAAGGATTAGTTCACTAAAAGGCCACCTCTGTCTTTGTTGAAGACAAAAGACAAACATTTTGTCTTGCTGAAGACAAAATTTCTCATTTTGAAGTATGTTTATGCGGCTATGTTTCCTTATAAGACTGAAGCATGAGTAGGAGCTGGTATGGTTAAAAAATGGACAAAAAGTATCAGAACTGTAGTGACAAACTATTTTTTCTCTACAGACCTCAACAGACAAAGCTTTGTCACAGGTTTCTCGAGTACACTAGTTTTAGTTTGTACTCGCAAAGAACATACAAGTTCATTTTTATCTGGAAAGACTACCAAAACTTATCCCATCAAATTAGATCCACATGGAGCTGTTGAATCCACAATGACAACTATGTCACCAGGAACAAAGCAAAGGCAAACATTAAATTGTCCATTTTTTCCAGAATAAGTCACACATATACTGGACCTGTTTACATCTCCTTTTTTTTGCTGTATAATTTAGGTTTGTTGATTATGCCATGTGGCAGTACTGGTTTACCCTTCATCTGAAAAAGGTGGTTTGGAGTAAGTGGCTCCAAATCATTTGGGTCATCTGACAGCTTGGTTATTGGACGATCATTTAGAATGGCCTTAATTTCACACAGGGCAGCACAAATTATTTTGATAATTTTTATCACTCGCTCCCATACTCTGCCATAATGTGAACCTCCAGGAGGAAACTCCACTGAACACCTTTCTGGAGCATTGCCTTTTAAATCTTGGTTTTATTCCATGAACTGAGCATTTCCTTTAGCTCCCTTTCGATTTCCAACAAAGTTTGTACCGTTGTCCGATCTTATGTTTGCAAATAAATCTTCGTGAAGAGTTGATGCATGAATCCATGTCCAAAGAATAAAGCGACTGAACTGCTCGACTTGCCATGCAAGTAAAGATGACTGTATAACATTTTGCAATAGAACGTCCTCTTTTAACTTCTATAGGACCAAAATAATCCACTCCGACATTCGTAAATGGGGGCAGATCTGGAAGGAGTCGATCTTTTGGAAAATATGCCATCTGCTCTCTCACATTAGCTCCAAAACATCTGCAATGATCACAACCAAATATGACTTTTCTGGCAGCAGCGTCACCCTTAATGATCTTTTCCTCAACTGTTGATGTATTTGCCGTAGGAGGAGTGTGGAAATATGCTGATCCTCATAAGTATAAAAGACACCTGTTCAAAACCTCAAACAGTCACACTCCAAACTCCACTATGGCCAAGACCAAAGTGTAGACCTGCACTAGGCTGGAAAGCCTTAAATCCTGCGGTCTCAGACGTGTCCTCCTGCTTAAACCAGTACATGTCCAAAATGTCCAAGCCCGTCTGAAGTTTGTTAGAGAGTATTTGGATGATCCAGAAGAGGATTGTGAGAATGTCTTAAGGTCAGATAAAACCAAAATAGAACTTTTTGGTAAAAACTCAACTCAACTCGTGATTGGAGGAGGTACATACCTACTGTGAAGCATGGGGGTGGAAACATCACACTGTTTTTCTGCAAAGAAGACTGATCGAATGAAAGAATGATTGGGGCCATGTATAGTGAGATTTTGATTGAAAAACTCCTTCCATCAGCAAGGGCATTGAAGATGAAGCGTGGCTGGGTCTTTCAGCATGACAATGATCCCAAACACAATGAAGCACAAACGCAATGAAGAAGTGGCTTCATAAGAAGCATTTCAAGGTCCTGGAATGGCCTAGCCAGTCTCCAGATCTCAACCCCACAGAAAATATTTTGGAGGGAGTTGAAAGTCTGTGTTGCCCATCGACAGCCTCAAAACATTGCTCTTAGAGGAGATCTGCATGGAGGAATGGGCCAAAATAGCAGCAACAGTGTGTAAACACCTTGTGAAGACATTTGACCTCAGTTATTGCCAACAAAAGCTATATAATAAAAATGTGAATTATATTTTTGTTATTGACCAAATTCTTATTTTCCACCATACTTTGCAAATTCTTTAAAAATCCTACAATGTGATTTTTTAGATTTCTTCTCATTTTGTATCTCATAACTGAGGTATACCTATGATGAATGAAAATTACAGGCCTCTCTCATCTTTTTAAGTGGGAGAACTTGCACAATTGGTGGCTCGCTAAATACTTTTTTGCCCCACTGTATCTTTAAATATTACTGTCAATCAAATTTCTCCTTTGTATGGTTTCTTTCCTTGACCTCTGTAATTATGAGCATGGTGAAGTGGGTGGGATTTGGTGGGAAGAGGTGGTTCACAGAATCCAAACAGCTATTAATGCGCTGACCACACCCTCTTTTTGTGTGTGAGAGACATTAAGGGCTGGACCTTGTGAAACCAATTCCTCTCAGGCCAAGTAATTGAATTATGCCCTTCCATCTGTAGACTATAGGATAACAGACGCCTCTGCTCTCATAAGCACTTAAATCAAGTCAGCGGTAGAATTATGGTCACTTGCGCACTGTGAATGAAATTATAGTGCAGTTGTGAAGAGGTTGAATAGGGTTCGGAGAGAGTCTATCTAGTGTGATTGTCCATCTCCAGTCCCACCCACCCCCATCCATTCAAAGGCCTATTAGCAGGCAGAAGACAGACAGAGCGTAATGAAAACATTGATGAAAGTCAGGCCAGTGTAAAGAGCAGTGTCAGCATTTGCTTTCCATTTTGTGATCAGACCACAGATAGTCTAGTATTCAAATCAAAAATCAAATTTTAAAGTGTTACCATAGATTTGATATATATATATTAAACTATAAACTCAGGTCTTTTTTCACAAGTTGTTAACAAAAGTTGTTGATAATCGTGACTTTTACATCTAAGAATCCAGCAATATAATTTTCCGATTACATTTTTATATCTCAAAATCATCTCTTTAATTTCTTGCAGTTGCAACTTTATAGAGTATATCACAATCGTGAGACAAATATTTTCAACAAATTTTCTATATGTGTGCAGCACGGCCTATGCAGACCATCGCTCTCTGTTGTAAAGTAAACTGTATGTCACATGATATTCGTCAGAAGAAAATTACGCTTTAATAATTAAAACTTTTGGAAACTGCAGTGATATGCACTTGTTGGTACATACTTTATGTCTCGCTAAAAAGTACACCCAGGTACATTTATGACATGAGACAAGGTAGCTTTATTCTTTAAAATAAATCCAATCAGGGTTAAGAAATCTGAGTGATTAAAAAAAAAAAGAAAAAATTCCAAGCTTTATAAATGGCAGTAATTAGGGGTTAAGTAGGGGTGTAATGATTCACGTTTTGTGTGTTGTACAGTTCATGATTGATCCAAGTGATCAGAAATGTTTCTTGAGCAAAAAATCTGTATATTTGAATGATTTCTGAATAAACTACTTTTTAAAAGAGATTACAGTATTACCGTATGTTTTCATCAAATAAAAGCGGCTTGGATGAACAAAAAAACAAAATCACTCAAGCCTCACCTTGTGACACTAGGACACACATGTACACGGTGTGAAAATCACAATCATTCCCGCTCTCCCTTAAGTGAGTGAATGCCAAGAATTGCTGGATTAAAGCCCACATACCTCTGTTTCAAGTTAGTGTCATTCCAGTCATAATGCAAGGTAAATGTCTCATGGTTAGAGGTGAATCCTGACAGGAGATTCAATAGCACTAAATCCTGCTGATTGACCTTTTACTCTTCCGGATTAGAGATGCCTCAATCTTTCTCTCTCCAGCTGTGTGGAATGGATTGGCCTTTTCGTACATTAACTAGCTTGCGTTTTATTTATAGGCTGAGCCAAATTACACCTTGAACAGATCTGAGCAAACATAATCATTCATTCAGATTGGAATGCAAATTACACACGCTCAAAAGAACAGAAAGGTTAAGGTTGCTTTTTTTCCCCCCCTAGAAGTGATATTTGGAAAGTTGTACTCGCATGTCATGATCGTGTATGGAGTATTGTATTTCATTTTAATCTAAGACCGGCTGTGCTGCTGGAACTCTCATGCATTTTTAACAAGTTACTCAGAATCCCTAAAGTAATACAGAGAGTTAGCATGAAGGTAGAGAGAGCACTATGACATCTGTGCTACCCTGATCAATGCCAATTATATGCCAATAAAATATTATCCTGATACAATCACATTAGATAGGTAGATAGATAGAGATAAATCGTACAATTTATTTTTATGTATTTATTTATTTATTATCAACCTGTGCTTTAGTAAACATGATTTATCATAATTATCATAAACCTTTAGTTCAAAACACGGACCCCATTTATTTGCTTGTTACCTCGTTTTTATAGCATTATGTCGCTTGTTCAACAAAAGATCCTCTGAAGTAAATGGGTGCCGTCAGAAAAACATCACAAAAACTTACATGACTCCAGTCCATCAATTAATGTCTTGTGAAGTGAAAAGCTGCGTGTTTGTAAAAAAATAAATCCATAATTGAGGCGTTTTATGTTTAGATTTCACTTCAGGCCCCAAAACCATTTTAATCAATAATAATGTTTCCTCCAGTTGGATGCATATTTATTGCAGTTATTACAAACACACTGTGTTTTTTTTGCTTTACAATGCGTTAATTAATAGACTTAAAGTTGTGTTGTGGATTACTGTGATGTGGTTTTTATGAATTGTTTGGACTCTCATTATGACGGCACCCATTTACTGTAAATAATCAACTGGTGAGCAAGTGATTATAATGCTATATTTCCCCAAATCTGTTCTGATAAAGAACTCTCCTATATCTTGGATGGCCAGAGGATGAGTATATTTTCAAAAAATGTCAAGTCTCGCAGTATAGTATCACATTAGTTATGTTAGATATACAGTCAAGCCTCCAAAAATGATTAATGCATGGATGGCACGCGTAGATTGTGTTCTTCCAAGCTGGCGATCCCTAGAGGTATGGCCCACTTATATGCAACAAAACAGCCTGCGACGCTTGCTACTACAAACTAACCTCTAGATCCAGTGATATTTGCTGGTTTGAGCTTTTTCCAGGAAATGTAGAAAAAAAAATTGGGATGGCATGAAAAATAGACCGGAAATCAACACATTAAAATATATAAACACAAACATGGATAATGTTCATATACTGTATACAGTCAATTGCTAACCATCCTATATGGAAAAATTTAAATACTAAATTGATGTGAATTTCATTAGAGTCTTCAGCCAGTCAAAATGGCTTTCAAAATTTCATGGAGTATGCAAATTACTGTACATGTTTAATTTTTGCGTGAGTACTGTGTATTGTGAATACAAAGCCTGCACATAAAACCCTCTGTGTTTCATTATTGGCTAAGGGCATTTACTCCTAGACAGCTGGCGCAGGTCCATCTGTGAGACGGATCAATTTCCCCCATCAGACATCTATCCTGCGCTCTCCCATTTAAAACAATAAACCTAAAACCGCCGTATATTCATGTCAGAGCAAGCTCTCCAGCTATTTCAAATATAGGTCACCCCTACGTAGGCCATGTGTGATTATGAAATATTCACGCTTCTCAAAGTATATTTTTATGTTGCTACCTTTGAAGCATGAAAGTGATCGGAGGAGAGAGAAAACCATGCGCAAATATTTTCACTTGTTCTTTCAGCATGACTACTAACTGCTTATACTTCGGAGTGGTCACATGGATCTAATAATCATTTATAGTGTTAAAAAGAACACTACCATAATCTTACCAAAGTACACAGTAGTGTTCGAACTGGACAATCCGTTAGGATGGAGGTCAGGGATATTAACACATTCCAACACATTTGTGTGAAGCTCAGTCTGATATCTGAGAAATAACACTGAAAAAGTATGTACTATACAAGTAAGAAAAATATTACACCTGTCAATTAAAGAATACCTAAAACTACTTTAAACGAGGAAAACCCTTAAAGGCATAGTTCACCCCAAAATGAAATTTGTCATTAATTACTCACCCTTAAGTCATTCAAAAACCCAAGACCTTCATCTTTGGAAGACAAGAGCTTTTCCGAGAAACTACCATGTTCAAGACCCAGAAAGGTAGTAAGGACATCATTAAAATAGTTCATGTGACATCAGTGGTTCAACAGTAGTGTTATGGAGTGATCTATCCATTTAATAAATGGCAAAATTATAAATAATTATATGGAAAATGTATTAAAAGACAATATAATTTTTTTTCCCCCAATTATTTGCTTTTACCAAGTTTTTATCAAGGTTGGATTCAATTTGATCATATATATATATATATACACTAATATATTGTGAAATTATTTTTCTGTTTTAATATAAATGTTAATTATTGCTATGATTACAGTCATTGCTCGATTTTTTATTGTCACATGACCCTACGGATATCATTCTAATTTGCTGATGACAAAACATTTCTAATTATAGTCAGTGTTTTGTTTTTTTTTAATTGTTGTGTGACTTAATATTTTTGTAGATACTATACCATTTTTCTAGGATTTTACAAAGAGAAAGTTTAAAAGAACAGCATTTATTTCATCAGTGTATGATTTCCCCACATAGATTTCCAATAGCAGCCTCTTGTACCTGGATAAAACCATCTTGAGTCATGCACTCAAAGCCCCCACAGTGTTGCAACACTTCACGCAGCAGCTAATACAACCTACACCTAAATCAAACCTGAAATCCTTATGGTCATGAATCTGCCTTGCTTTCCCCTCATGAATTTTGCTATTTGAAGATCCTGCCACTGTCAACATTGTTTTAAAAAATTGTGCGCATATAATGTTACTATTACACTACTTCAGCAAACATAGACACAATAGAGCAGACTTACCGCACTAACGTAAACGATATCCCTGCAGAGCTTGGTTTCCTGCGGAAAGTCAGGTAGATCCAAGAAGTTGTCCACCACCACTTGACCAATAACGTCATGGCGGGAGAAGCGGTCGAAGTCGTAGACACTAAAATGGAGCTTGCGCGTGGGAAGCTCAGCGTACTCCACAGGAAACAGGAAAACCTCGTCAAAGATGGGGTTCAGAGTCTTGCGGTGCACCTTGGTCTGATGCTTGGTTTTGCGGTCTGGCAACAGGTAGATCTTCACGTAGGGGTCGGACGTTCCCGTAAAGTCCTTGGCAGGTAGATCTTGGGCTTTGTGGATCTTCACGATGAGCTGCTCCAAGTCACAGTCGTATTTGATGATGAAGTGCAAGCGGCCACAGTTGTCCGCTCGTCTGCAGTCGTCAGCATCCACCGACCGCTGTTTGTAGAGCTCAGGCTTGATGCGGCCCAAACCTGGACCCGTTATGGACTCTTGTCTCTGGAACTGGGCCAAGTTGAAATCAGGGTTGGAGACGTTCATCTGTCTCCGGATGGAGTTGTGCCTGCAACGAGAAGAAAGGGGGCGGACGTCTGTTGGCTTCATATGCTAGACATCTTCTGAATAACCAGACTGAGAAGAACTTTAATTAAAGCTGAAGGTCACTGAGGCAAATGCCAGCTGGGAATTGCCAAATGAATATCAATGGTGGGTGGGTGAGTGATTACGCCTGATGAAGTCAGGAAAACATGACTCACCTGACAGATGAGGTTGGTTCGGTGACTTGTCGCTGTACCCGAGCTATGTGGATGTGGTTAAGCTCCTTGGCTTTAGTCTGGGCCTCCAGGTGGATGTCCGGGGACGTGTGGCTGATCTTCATGGCCGACTCCGGGAGCACTGTCGGCGCATTGGGATCCTTTTCGAAGTCTTCGCTGTATTCCCGCTCTAGGCCCTCCACCTCGTTCAGGACCGGCTGCTGCTCGCCCTGCTGGTCCTTTAGGCCGGGCCAGAAGCGATCTCGCCATGGCACCCAAAATAACTTCCATGACACAAACAGGGAGACCGCAAACAGCGCCAGGCCACATGTAGTCACCAAGAGGGACAGCAGGCTCACAGACACATCTGGAGCAATAAGAGAGAAAGTCTGTCACTGGATGGTGTTCAAAACTGTGAAGATATTAATACAATAGAAGGACTGTAAGCAGCATTTTTTTTACTATCACACATAAAATAACTCCTGGTTCCAGCTGAAAACAAGTTAATATTAATGAAGTTAGCAAAACAGAGTGGATGTCAGAAAACTAGCCAATCGGAAAAGTTTTCTGTCTGTGAACCATTCGAGAACTGAGACAATACTGAGAAATAATGCTGTTGGGATCAATTTCAGAATGATTCTTTCTAGATACTGGATGATATAAACATTATTTATGTCTCATTTCATTGGATGTACCCTCTGAGGTCCATATCTCGGTTCCATATCTCATCGAGGTTGTCGAAATAACAAAAACAAATAAAACACCATTATAAAACTGACTTATTCCCAGTAAAGTATAAATTACTGTATTTTCGAATGTAGTGATTACTTTCTGAAATGAGACAGCCTCAGTGATGATGTTAAAAATGCAGCCTCTGAAAGGTGCAGGCTGCAAAATGAGACCCAGCTGACAGCCAATCAGAATTCACCCGCAAGCATTTAGAGGAATAGTTCACCTTAAAAATAAATATCATTTACTCACCCTTGTGTCTTTCAAAAACTGTATGAGTTTCTTAAGTAGAACACAAAAGATTATATTTTGAAGAAAAAATATTATGGAAGTCAAAAGGGGACAACCAACTTTTCGATTACAAGCATTCTTCAAATATTTTAAAAGGTGAGCTATTCCTTTAAAAGCGACAGACATCATCACTGCAGTGTGCGAATACAATAAACAGGTAATTGTGCTACAGTGTGGCTAATACAGTTATCATTCTTGGTATAAATGAGCCAATAGTTTTACAGTAACTATGTAATTAAAATAATCATTAGAAGAAATTAAACGACTGGATTAGTCTGCAAAGTTAGGCAATATCCTTCAACTACTGTATATATTCTATGCAGCTTATGAGCTTTTGTTTGGTCAGGCATTACAAGTGGCAACTCAATTCAACAAGCGAGCTTTAATTAAATGCATTAAAGACATCCATTACAAGCCATTTAATAATTTTTTCTTACTTCAAAAATGAACTCTAAAAACTTTAAAACCCTACGTTTGGCGACCCAGATATTGAGATCTTTTGAAAAGGACATTTGTAATATCTGTGGTGGAGTTGAACCTTAACTCTAGCTGCTGAATGCAGTAACAGATGCTACATTTAAGATCCACTCAGACTCTTTCCCTCCCTCTTTCCTTCTCTCTCTCTACCCCTTGAGATGGTTTCTCTGAATTAGGACACCCAGGAAGAGATGCTTTTAGTGTGGACTGAATGAATCCCTGTCAGAGTGGCCTGCCTTCTGCTTGCTTTTCTGTCCACTCCGATCTTTTCTCCCTACACTGGGGGAAAAAAAAATGCATACATTCAGACTGCAGGTTATCACACCTGAGGTAGACTTGGGGTGCCCTTAAAGTGATAGTTCCATTAAGAATTGATGCAATTTTCCCATAATTTACTTGCACTTATGTTATTCTGAACCTGTGTGACTTTCTTCCTGTCTAGAGCACAGAAGGAAATGTTAGTTGGGATATTGATGCAGCTTTTGTATACAACCTTTAAAAAAGCCAAAAAATAAAAGCATCATAAAACCATGTTTTGAGCAGTGAAGGGTAGTGCTGTTTGTTGCTTCCTATAGCGGTTGGACACGGCATGACGTTATGGTATGCGGCATAACATTTTCGTTACATTCTTGTGGTACTTAGCCAATCACAATGCACTGCATAGCAGGCCAATCAGAGCACACCTTGCCCTTTTTAGAATGATGAGTTTTGTAGAAATTACACCAAATACACAAAATAATTTAGAAAACATCATATTACCCCTTTAATAGAGTGAGTGGAATTTTAATGACACAGTAAATTAACCATGGGCGTCATGATGATCCAGATGTGCTCAATTGTATTCAGGTCTGGGGAATGAGCGGCCAGTCCATAGCATCAATGCCTTCGTCTTCCAGGAACTGCTGACACACTCCAGCCACATGAGGTCTAGCATTGTCTTGCATTAGGAGGACCCCAAGGCCAACCACACCAGCATATGGTCTCACAAGGGGTCTGAGGATCTCATCTTGGTACCTAATGGCAGTCAGGCTACCTCTGTCATGCTGGAGGATGTTGCAGCCAGCAGAACATTCTCCACAGCATCTCCAGACTTTGTCACGTCTGTCACATGTGCTCAGTGTGAACCTGCTTTCATCTGTGAAGAGCACAGGGCACCAGTGGCGAATCTGCTAATCTTGGTGTTCTCTGGGAAATGCCAAACATCCTGCAGGGCGTTGGGCTGCAAGCACAACCCCCACCCCTGTGGATGTCCCTCATACCACCAGAAGACACATGCACATTTGTGGCCTGCTGGAGGTCATTTTGCAGGGCTCTGGCAGTGCTCCTCCTTTTCCTCCTTGCACAAAGGTGGAGGTAGCGGTCTTGCTGCTGGGTTGTTACCCGGCTACGGCCTCCTCCACGTCTCCTGATGTACTGGCCCGTCTCCTGGTAGCGCCTCCATACTCTGGACACAACACTGACAGATGAGCTGCACTACCTGAGGCACTTGTGTGGGTTGTAGACTCCGTCTCATGCTACCACTAGAGTGAAAGCACCGCGAGCATTCAAAAGTGACCAAAACATCAGCCAGAAATCATAGGAACTGAGAAGTGGTGTGTGGTCTCCATGTGCATACCCCCTGGGGTGTCTTGATAATTGCCTATAACTTCCACCTGTTGTCTCTTCCATTTGCACAACAGCATGTT
Source organism: Enteromius afrohamiltoni (assembly GCA_034779775.1). Lineage (NCBI taxonomy): Eukaryota > Metazoa > Chordata > Actinopteri > Cypriniformes > Cyprinidae > Enteromius > Enteromius afrohamiltoni. The sequence continues at coordinate 7,334,379 of JAUYWG010000066.1, read as the reverse complement.
AAATTGATTGTCAATCAGTGATGCTTCCTAGATGGGGAGTTTCATTTCACAGAAGTGCGACTGACTTGGAGCTACATTGTATTCTTTAAGTGTTCCCTTAATTTTTTTTGAGCAGTGTATTATCATGTTCTATAATATATATGTATGTGGGTGTGTGTGTATGTACAAAAATATAAAACAATAAAATAATGTGTGCTTAATAAAAACAAAAAACATTCCCTACATTCCTTAAAATTAAGGTACATACAATATGAATAAATGATGCAACAGGGAACATAACTCTGCATAGCAGCCTCACTGGGACACATATTCATTCCAACAATATTTCATGCATCTTGTTTCAGTGTGGACTCTAAAGGTAAGCTAAATAGGATGCCAAGCTTAAATCATGCAATGCAGATTTCCAAATATCATAAATATTAGGATACGAGTTACTGGCTGAGATGATGAAACGGTAAAGGGCAAGTTGCATGGTGCAGAAAATGCTAAGGAAATTTACTTGAATCTACAAGATACGGAAACTTTGTGAAAAGAAAATGTGACCAGCAGGTGAGCAGCTAATAGCTCACATCAAGTAAATCAAGTGTGGGTCTAATGAACTCTTTTTGGTGTGATAGCTTTTCTGAAAAGATAAAAACACCTAATATCAACTTGTAGAAGTGGGAGAAATCATAGCATTCAAGAAGAATGTCTGTAGCCCTGCCTTACAGTTAAAAGAGCCAATCAAACATTTATTAGTCAAATTAAAAAGTCCCATTTAAAAGTTAAAAGGTCCAACTGCCTATTTTTTTTAATAGAGGCATCTTCTGTTTGTTTACTACTGAATGTGCATTAGCCTGACTAGCTTAAGAAATAGTTTTTTTTTTGTGTGTAATGTGAGCTAAAGAAAATTTACAGTAGGACAGCACAGTTATCAGAAATCATTCCCGATTTGAAATATCTGTTAAAATGCAAGAAACATTTCTTTTTAGCCTTTTCTCCTCTCAAATATCTAGGAGTTGTACTTGAGTACCTGGGATTTCCAAAATGACTGCCGAGTGAACTAGCCACAAAAGGGAGTTTGCTTTAAAAGGAGTTAAATACAATTAAGCTTGTTCACTCAATGTGGATATTTCTTTGTTTGAAGCCATTAACAGCAAGCCTTCAGAAAGATCAGTGCATCTCTATGGAAACATCTTCATGTTGCATCTGTGTTGGTTACAAATATGGAAACTAAAGATTGCGTCTCATAGTTTTAAAACGATTCTACAATCCCACAAGACACTAACCTCATTTCTAAGCTCTGACATCACGTTATTCACTTATCCAGCACAAGATTAATGATGCTGGCTTAAAGCAAATTTGTTTACCATCACTCTCCAAAAAAGAAAAACAGATTGCATTCTCTTTACTCCTAGTCTTTTTTGTCCTCAGAGCAAAGATGAACTCACTTTTACATATTACAGAGACCCATGAGCTGTGCAAAGCTCACCTGAATGCCTCCAAGAATGGTCTGGAGAAGGCCAGAGAAGTCAAGACATTGGATTGAAGGTGTCAAGTGACTTAGAGACAGATCTTCCCGACAAATTGCCTCTCCTATCCTAATTTGCATGTTAATTTAACACTACATTCTCAGAGATTATGCATCTTTTTTAAGCAGGTGTCTGCTTGAGCATCAGCAGGTGTGACATAAATCCAGACACATGTGGGTACTTGTTCACATGTGAACACAAAACACTGTTTAATCACGCACCATACAGTACCTATTACGTAGGTATGTGGGGTAGTTCGAAAGACAATATTCACCCAGTACAACCTCTCACAACATCTATTTTTATTTCTGCTTCTGTAATTCCAGGTGGCAGACTGCAGATGCTAGCAGCTGTTAGCCAATCAGAATGAAGCTGGGAGGCAGTTTGCGAATTTGACGGCAAGACACAAAGTTTTTTCCCCCACAGGGAAGAAAAGTGCTTATAGGTCGACCAATCAAAGACTTTTATGACAGTCCAGATGTCAACGGCAGTAGGAACTATAGCTATGAATAAATATGACTCACTTAATAGTACACAACCTTCACAGTCAATAGCCCTTCATCGGCACATATTATAAGCATGGCTCATGGACGTGTCATAAACTTGCCCGTGTGAGAACGAAACGCTACCTTTCCTGTGTCTCAACCATCAGTTACACGAATACCTGTCAATATGTGTCCACACCATGTTGTCTGAACTGTCTATCCATTACAGTGATGTGTTATTAACCTCTTAGAGTGCTGGGTTCCCTTGGGTTCCATTACAAAACCTTTCCACCATATAGCGATGCTCCCATCAGGCTAAGAGTATATTTACTGGGTTCCTCTGAACTCTGCTGTTCCCTTTCATTAAATTCTTGTACAATCCATCTTGAGGGACCAAATTATTAGTATGAATCGTTCTCCCATGGGGTCTGAAGGCCTCGTGTTAACGGATGTCAGTGCCGGGTAATCGCAAAGGAGAAAGTGTACAGAGTAACAGGGTGGGGTGGAATCCTAATGGCTTCCTGTCGACCGCTCTGTGTCTCCAAGGATAAAGACGACAGCGTCTGAAGAGAGGCTATGATCTATGAATGAAGGTTCAGTGCAGCTAATGTTTAGTTAAGATCTTGCTTCATACCGAATCAAGCAATGCTCTATTTCTGTCATCGATGACAGGTTGTTTTGGGGATTCACAAGTTTCCTGTGAAGCCTTCTAGGAATCTTGAATGCCTGTATAATCATTTTATGCTTAATTTAACTTCTGAATGCAGAAATCAACAAAAAAAGTTTATTAATGTTCAGTGCTAAAATTACACTGCATCTGATATTCTGCAGAATCAAATCTGAATGAATGTAGGCTGCATTTTCAAATGCTAAAATACAGGACAGCTCTAAATAGGTCATTAATACTGGACTGTGGGGAATGATGATTGGGGCTTGTTTTGTTTGTGTGTGTGTGTCTATCTATCTTTTTTCCAGAATTTACAGCAAACCATCATATTTATTTTAAAATAATTTTATTTACTTTAAATGTGCATTCAATATAAGAAGAAACTGACTCAAGTCTGTTTAGCCTAATAAATATAAAAGAAATTAAATAAAATATTTAAGGGGGGAAATCAAGTAAATAATTTATTATTTATAATTATTTATATTATTTATAATTTATTAATATTGACAACAATAACAAATAGTCTAACGTTACTGTTGGTTTTAGATCATTTATTGGGTGTGGTTATCGTTACTTTAATGAAATCAATGCTAGATGCCAATCAGCCGAACGCATCAATGAAACGCACATATTTTAAATAATGACATTTGCTTCTAATAACTTTCTACCAAGTAAAAAAAAAAATGTTGAAAGTGCCATGACAAGAAGTTTAAGGGTCGTAGTTTGAGCGGAGCTAAACGCAACTGTTTAAATATGATTTCATTACGTTACACATGAATCAAACTTAATTTGAAGACAGGAAAAAAAACTATTTCCTACCTGAGTCCGAATATCTCGGTCTCCCGAGATCGCGAAAATAGTACGTGAACTCCAGGCAGTTTTTGTCTTGCACCTCTCCTCTCGAGCACAGATCGGACAGAAGCTCCAGCGCCTTTCCACAAATCTCATCCTCTCTGTCTGCAGGCATTTCCCACCAGCATCCTTCTGAATGAAGACTCCTATAACGCCTATCGAGACACTGCTGACCGCCACTTCCAGCTTCTGACAGCGCTCTTCATACTCGCCCAGCACAATCCCATAAGGAAAGTTGAAATGAACAGTGTCCGGCGTTGTTCAGATCAAGCCCACAAGTTTGCGCACATGTGAACGGCTACAATCGAGCGCACAGCGCTCCGTGACATGACACTAGTTGGATTCACTCAGCTGGGCTACACCCGAAGAAAACGCCAAGTGTCGGTGCTGAATCGCACTTCATGAATGAAATGCTGTTGGCTGGCTCGCATCTCCCTCAGTACAAGCCTTCTGGGATCCCTTGTCTTCTGCCAATCTAAAACTGCTCCTCCCACACCAGCTTTGCTCTTCTCCACACCAGACTTCTATTACAGGATCATTTGGCTACTAAATCCCACTTGTGCTCCATAAATCCATAATAATTCAAGTTGGAGAGAAATTGCAGAATGAGAAAACAGAAAATAAAAATCTGCCAAAATGATTTCAGAGGGCAACTTTTTTTTGTTAAACAGTGTCAGCAGCTGCTATTGCCTGCGCGAAATACAAAGAAATTGTTTCGGTGCGTAAACATTTGGTCAACTTTACGATTAAAAACAGATAATTGTTGTAGAACTTGATAGGCTATTTTAATTTGTGGGAACATTTTCAGCTTACTTTTTGAGTTAAAATTTTACATAGGCATTTTTTTTTGTTATTTTGCCATTTAGAATAAATCATGTGACCATAGGCCTAATTCTTTTGAATGAACAGAACTGGTTCAAAAGAGCCATTTGTTCGCGAATCAGGCAATCCTTGTGCATTAACCCAACCAATACTAATACTATAATATTAATACACAAATAAATAAACTAAATATAGTTTTAAAAAGGTTATCTAATATCAACCCCTTCTTTGAATAACTAACCAAAAACTGGTTACACATAATAATGATTGAATAGGTTTTGGGAAGGATGAAAAAACTAAGCCTCAAACCTTAAATTAAAAAAATATATTCTGTTATGTAAACCACCATTATTCCACTTAAACACGATCAAAGCACTTTGTGTTGTCTGCACATTAACTACAAGAGAAGTCTGACAAAGATAATCCCAGTTTCTTGATGGATTATATAACGCCATCGTCAGCAGCACATATCCAATATCATTTCCAATAGCAATAGTCCTGTAATGGAATAAAAGGGGCTTCTCTCGCTCCAAGTACAAAGACTCGGCCATCTAGAGCTCTATCACGCTCCAACACAACATCAGAAGACTTAAGTGGATTCTCTCCTCTCCCTTCCCTTCCTCCGGCCCCATCTGTAGCAGCAAATAGACTCAAACGCCACACAGTCTCTCCTTATGCTCCGACAAAAACAATTAACCAATGTGACGAGACATACAAAGACTGAAGTCAAAGCTAAGACAAGTGCAGACTGTCCCACATCCAAAGATAAAGAACTAATGAGATGTGTAGATTCCTCACCCTGACTTTCCTTTTGCCCCTCTCTCTCTTTTTGCTCCCATCCATGGTGGTGCGGTGCCACATCTTGTGTTTTAATTAGCTCTCACACTTTGTAAGTGCCAGCCATTCTCCACAGAGTCAACAAGACAGAGCTGTTCTCTGTGATAATGTAGGTTCTGTGTTTCCTGTTGGATTATTCATACAGGACTAATCTAGAGACCGGTCGTGTCTCTCTACAGATGTTCAGTCGCTTTGAAAGAAAGCAGTCAGTTTAGAGGCACGGCTAAGTACGGCTGGCCTTCTTTTACCTTTATGGCTAGTTTATGGGCTCTTTACTGAACAAAAAGAGATTGTTTGCTTGGTAGAGTTGATGTTAAATTTAAAATGTCTTTAGGGATGGATTTTATGAGATACGAATCTCACTGACAGGGCGCCAGACTACAAAAACAAGTCAAATGACATTTTGTTCAATAAAAAAGATTGTTTAGAAGCACTTTAGTTCACTGAGTGCAGTTTATTTATCTTTTAACTATAGTCACTGCTGTGCACTGTGATGAAAGGATGTTTTAGTATATAAACTATGAAAATGTAAGCTATAAAAACTAGGACGTTGATCTTCTGTAGTTCAGCTGTCACTTCTGATTTTGATTATATTGTGCCATATCAGTGTCTTTGTTATGTAACATCCATTATGTCACCTATCTTGTCTTAATCCACGAGTTTCTATTCAAAACAAAATGATCACAAGTTTTAAATATTTTGGTGTTTTTAGAATACAGTATTTATTTTGTGAATTGCTGAACAAATAGACAAATGAAACAGACTAATTTGATTCACAATGTCCAATTCATTGTCAATACTAGCAGTTCAGTTAATCAGAATAGTCAGTGTTTTGAGCTGTTAATTGCCCGAGTCTAATTCAAAATGCCATACCTGATTACCATTGTTTTGACCCCGCCTGTCTTGACCTGGAGTTTAATAAAAGTCTGCAACTGGCTCGAGGACTACGTGCAGCGCTATTTAGATCTTGCTGCACTTACAGCCTACCCGAACTGCTTGTTAATTTGACTTTTTTTGCGTACATGGCTGATCCGTGAGGGTCCGCGATCATCTCAATTGAGCATTGGCAATTGGCAATTGAGAACACCCAGACCTTCTTTGGATGTAAGAGGTTGGCGTCCAGTTTGGAAGCCCCCCCAATGATTTCGGTGAGGGAAGAAGGTGTTTCCAGGATCCCAATACAAGCCATCGAAGAGGTTGTACCCTTCTCCACTGTGCTTCCTATTCTGGCTGTAGCCATATTGAGTGTGTGGGCCGTACACTGCTCGATGAATACCTCCTCTGTCCGTGGTTCCACCCCTGAACCCCTACTTGGCCAGCCCATGCCGTGGATTCTCCTCGGGGTTACTCCAGTGACCGCACGACTCCCAGAGATATCGATTCCCACTGTAGATTCTCTCGAGGTTCCACTGGTGGCTGTTTCATGTTAATCTGGATGTCGCTTCTTAGTTAACTAGCTAGTCATTTTTTTGTTAATTTACGTTGTCTATGTAGCACCTTTGTCCTGGAGGAACGTTGTTTCATTTCATTGTGTACTAAACTGTATATGGTTGAAATGACATTAAAAACCTACTTGACTTGACTTGGCTGCACAAACACTGGAGGAGTTGGCAGCTCTGACAGAAAGTTCAGTGGTGGTGGCACGACCTCCACATAGATTATCAGGAGGTTCTGCCAGTGGTTGCACAACCTCCTAAACTGCCTGTAACCACCATTGACATTGCCCTGAAGCCCGTATCCTTCCCAGATATGGCCACTTGCAGACCCTCAACCTGCCCTGTCTCCCCTGCTATGGCTATGGAAGCCCAAGGCCTCCTGTCTGACCTGGCTCCAGCCCAGGAGACCACTCACGATCTCTCAGCCTGGTCTACTCACCCACTACACTTTCTGTGTCCTATTTGGATTTGCCGTTACCGACCCTGCCTTCCTTGGACTTTGGCCTTTGCGTTTTGCCCTTACTAGATTCTGTTCAATGTTCGCACGACCTCTGCTTTGTCAATCGGATTATTCTTGCGTTTGCCTCTGCCATACCTGATTGTCGTTGTTTTGACCCTGTCTGTCTTGACCTGGAGTTTAATGAAAGCCTGCAATTGGATTCGCTAGTCTCTCTCTATCCGTATCCTAACAAGTGTGTTATATGCTGAGTGAAAAAAGGCTCACAGCCATGGCTTATCAGTATATGATGTTATACTGGGGCTTGATCGGATTGGCTTTTATCGAAGAACGTTCAGAAAGAGCTTTGACAGAGCACACTTATGTAACATGGAACGCTCTACTTGTTTGAAGACTGTGTAGAATTTTCTGACAGCTATAGAGAGCATCACCTTGACCATTACATTCATAAATCTTGTGTAAGCACAATGAAATGCTGTCACATCCTTTTTTGTTGGGCTTTTATAATTTCATATTTAATTCTAGCATTGATAAAGTTGTCAAAATGGATTATCACAATGGTAAGAGATTTTGTTAGCAATTTCTTTAGCACACCAAGCTTTAAAAAAATCATGTTTGAGATATGACTGTGTAATTCACATTATGGAGCAAAGCAGGAACATTTTCAAAGAATTCTAAGTATTCTAAGAATTCTAATCTTTGAGCTCCTAAAATCATTATTGTATAATTATTTATATACTGTAGTAACACTTTCAATTGCTTTAATTTTATATTCAATGCTGCCATTTTTTTAATACTTTTTATTTTTATACTTTCAAATGTTATTTATTTACTTAGTGCTTTAAACTTAGTATATCAACTTTCTTGTTTAGTAAAAATTAAAAAATAAATAAATAAAAATCTTAATATAATAGTTATACAATTTCTAGTTAGGAAGGTTGGGTTAAAGGAATAGTTCACCCCAAAATATAAATGATCTTATAATTTACTCACGCCCAAACCATCCTAGGTATATATATCTTTCTTCTTTCAGACAAACACAGTTTTAATTTAAAAAAAATGTATCTGGCTCTTGCAAGCTTGGTAATGGATAGTGGCCATTACTTTGAAGCTCCATAAATCACACTTATCCAACGTAAAACTAACCAATATGCCTCTGGGGGATTAACACATGTCTTCTGAAGCAGATTGATGGGGTTTTGTAACAAACATATTTATATTTTTAAAACGATGCACTAAAATCACTGATTTCAGGCAATGGCCATATGCGCTTTAATGAACAGTGATACCTGGTTTATAAACAAATTTTGAACCGGTTCTTTTTATTTATTTATTCTTTATTTATTCTTGTTTATTTCAGTTAATAAAATGTTTTAATAGATTTGGCTTACAATAACAACCCTGGCTCACAAACTATTAGTGCAACAGTGATCTTGTTAACCGCGTGTTTATGTATTGTTCCCTGCGGAATCAGACAGCAATCCAATCAAAATGCATGAAACACCCACTTAAAGTTCAATCAAAGCCAGTCATTAGTACTGTCCATTCCCACACTCCCTATCAGCAAATCTCTGTATTGGACAATGTCCTGTGAACTCCAAGCTGCTGCTTTCTCACACACAGAGAGCACTGTGGGATATATCTGATGAGGTCTTTAGTGTTTGCTGTGTGCTACAATCACATTTATTCCTTTGGTGTAGACTACTATATTCAGTCACTGGCAAATAATGAGAGAAATCTTGCTTTGCATATAAATAACCTATAATTCTGTCATGACAACTCTCTGAAAGTTTAGCATGATAACGTACATGGCAATGTTATGTGTTTGGTCTTGGAGACTTGCTACTGCTAATACATGTAAAACCCTGTTCACACCAATGATAAAGGACATAGAAACAACATCTTTGGGAATCATTTTCAGAAAGATTTTTTTCCAGCTGGTGAATGATAGAGACATTGACAATAAATCAGAATCAATCCTGCTATCACGCTCAAGAATTAAAAGTGACTGACACGCTAGAGCTTAGAATAGACAGACTATATTGTTCACTGATGTGGACGCAAATATAGTTATCGTTATAGCAGTACCATGTAAATGATGATGTAATTATATCAGATTGAGCTACAATCTATTGGCCCATGCCAGCTAGATTCATGACAGAACTTTGTTTATAAATCTACTACTATATACTGGCCATACATGCTTGTATACCTGTATTTTGTAGCCTATTCAAACCAAAACATTTTATTTTCTTTTTTCTATTTTTCAAGTTCTCTTGATTTGTATTTTTTTAGGTAAGAAAGCTTTGACTTATATGACTCTGACTGAGTCAAAGCACTGTGCTGCTTAGTGCTGCTTTGATCTCTATGCACTTGATCATCTTTCATAGCCCAGTATGTCCAAATGGAATTTATGATGTAATTCAGATTTCTTTGAGATTGCATTTGCACCTCTCTCTGAATCTCCACAGGCACAATTGCAGCAGACTTAAGAAACAATGTGTGAATTTACGACACAGTATCCCATCAATCCACTGCAGTAAATAATATGCTTAGTCTGTCGTATCAGAGCTCAAGTGAGCCATTGCACAACAAGTACAGGAGTATCAGCTCAGCTGGATTTAATAATTTTTTTTTGTTGTTTAAAGAGATTCACTCAAAAATGAAAATTCTGTCCAAACCTGCTGTTTTGTGAAACACCAAAGGAGAAGTTTAGCAGAAGAACGTCTGAGCTACTTTCTAAGATGGATGTTGACCAAGAATGGTCAAAAAGTGTTATTTACATATTATTTCATAGCTTAAATGTTTATATATTCAGTTTTGATTTTAATTTAATTTAATTTATCAAGGAATTCCTGCTGCAGTGTTCAAGTCTTGTTCGCTATGCAACCATCATTATACCCTACTGATCAGTCAAAAATCGGCTATATTATCTCATTGATATCAGGAGCTGCTTTACAGTGGCCAGAAACGCTGTGGACTCATCACTACAGGAATTCACCATCCATTTCAATCGTACAGATGTAGAGGTGCCGGCGGGAGAATAGCTCTATCATCTGTCACAAGGTACCATGTCTATTCAGGAATATTCATAAAATGTTTTGTACGTTGGCAGCTGCAAGCGGTTGGAACAAGCGATTCCCTCCTAACCACCTACTGCCAAGGATTGGAGCCCAACCTGCAATTGATGTTAGCTGCCTATGATGATTCAGTAGGCCTGGAAAGATTCATCCAGTATTCAGCTCACCGTTCCTCCCGCCTCCAGTCTTGCCTCCTGGATAGCCAGAGCACTGCAGCTATGTTTCACTGCCGACCAGAGATCACCTGCACTCCAGAACCAAGTTCTGAACCCATACAAATAGAATGTCTCCTCCAACATCGACTGACCTGGGGTCTCTGTTTGTACTGTGGCAACATGTCTCCATTACAGTTTCCGCCATCCTTGACTCAAGACGGCAACGCCAAGCACTTCTGCCATCGGCTTAAAACCTCAACCACAACTACCAAATTCAGTCCATAACCGGAAAACCCTTCACCCAATAAGGGTGTCCGGTTTCGCACCCTTAAGCAACATGTTCTGCCACAAGACAGCTGCCCAGATACCACCACATCGACCATGGGTCTGCGCCATTGATGTGATTCAAGGTGAGCCTAAAGGCAAGATTTATCCCTTTTCGCTTCTGGAGCGCAAAGCCATGGAGGAGTACATAGAAGAGGCTTCAAGACAAGGTTACATCCACCCCTTCTACGTCCCCTGCTGCTTCGAGCTTTTTCTTCGTGGCCAAGAAGGACGGAGGCTTGCGGCCCTGTATTGACTATCGAACACTCAACAAAGCCATGGTAATGTTCAGATATCCCCTTCCCCTCATTCCGGCAGCCCTTGAGATGCTCCAAGGTGCCATGGTGTTCAATAAACTTGACAATTTGATCCGGATCAGAGAAAACAATGAATGGAAGACAGCCTTTGACAAGCCCACTGGGCATTATGAATATCTGGTCATGCCCTATGGTCATGTTAATGCCCTCTCAATCTTCCAAAACTATTAAGAGACCTCCTCCACAAATTCGTCATATCGATGACATCCTCATCTATTCCCAGAACATGCAGAAGCATTGTAGGCATGTTGTGGAGGTCCTCACTTGTCTTGGAGAATATCAACTCTTCACTCGTTTCCCATTCACTATTTCCTACTTCCCGGGTTCCAAGAATGTGCGTGCTGATGCGCTTTCTCACCTCCATGCTAAGGAAGTAATGCTAAGAACCCATCATCCCCACCAATTTCTTCTTCGTAATCCCATCCAATGAGATAGCCCCTGAGCCACATCCAAACCAGCTTCTGCCACTCCGCCCGGGCTGCCCCCAGCACCTATGTTTTGTACCCCGGTCAGAAAGAACACCTCTCATCCATGATACTCACACCTCACTGGGCACTGGACACCCTGGAGCCAACAGAACTCTCTCACTCCTGCAAGATCATTTCTGGTGGCCCGAGATGGCAAGGGATGTGAGAAGCTGGACCATCTGCCTGGTCCAGCTGAGGAACCCCCTCCTCCTCTAATCGTGGATGAAGGGACCATCTACAAGGTCAAGGAGATTGTGGATTCTCTACGTCGCGGTGGTATACTAGAGTATTTGGTGAATTGGGAAGGTTACAGGCCCGAGGAAAGATCTTGGGTCCCAAGAGATGATGTGTTAGATCCTGTTCTCTTAGAGGAGTTCCATGCTACCCATCCTGATCGGCCTGCGCCCAGGGGAAGAGGAAGACCACCGCAAAGTTGGAGAGTTTAGCCTTCTGGAGAGGGCCGTGGAGGAGGGGGTAATGTCACAGATCTGCCAGGCTCTGCACCCAGCCAATCACAACGCTCACTCTCCTCTGAGTTTCAATCACTGTCACCTGCAACTGATCATCACATCCTCACAATCAACTCCACCATAAAACAACAAACTACTACTCAGTCAGTGTCCTGGCTCGTTTCTACGAAGTGGACTAAACTCCTTACTCCTTTGCTCTTCAATATTGGAAATATTGACTCTGTACTTACTCCCCGGTCCAGCGTATCTCCATTGTCTCTGTTTGTCTCCAATGCTCCAATGGATCTGTAATTATGAAGCCTTTGATATTGTTCTGCATTCACCCACGACAAATCAACCAGCTCTCTGATACTCACCCTGATCATTGTCTTCACCCATTATTAGATGCTCTGCTGTGAAATAAGCCATCATAGTATCCTTACAGTACCTCCCGTGTAGCGTCCGCTTCCATACAGATTTATGTTAACAGAGTTATTCATTTAAAATCCTCATTGTTTGAACAAAATAACACCTGCAAAAAATATTTTACTTTTACGCCGAAAAAATTAAACGGAACGGAATAAAAGTAAAATTGATCAAACTTTCTTTTATTTTGTGTGAATTGTTAAGGTTCTTCTACAGGCACAGTTATCAGATTCTAAGCAGGTACAAATCCATCTTTATCTTGGTCAAAAGTACTTTTAAATGAACAACAGGAGCCACACTTTTTCCCAAAATGCCAGCGGGCCCCTTGTTTATCATCACTAAAATCCAAGGTGCCTGACTGTCACATGATTATGGCCTTTGGCTTGAAACTCGCCACACTGTTTCTCATTACAGTCCAGCCCCCCTAAGAACAAATAAAGACGGTAACACAGTCGGTATATACCACCACTTGATAAATCACACGCCAGAGCGAAACAAACAAGGCATCTGCCCTTCTAAGAGCAACTCGATCAGGTCAAGTTTGCTCTCTCTGCTATCACCGACCAATGACATCATGTTGAAGAGACACTGACATATTACATCATGTAGGCCCCATGTCCACGGTTGTCGCTTGACCATGTGTATAACAGAATAAAAACTTTGAAAGGCCATGTCCCATAAGAGGTCAATGTGGCGCTTTTGCACTCTGTTACTATGGCAACAGCCCCTCTGAAGGATCCGTTTGTGTCATCCGTAATGAGGTTAAAAAAATAAATAATGCCTGCTGAAGTCTGTCAGAGCAGCTGGGTTCACTCAGGTGGGAGGATGTGTCCACTGCAATATGACATAATATGAGATTTTGTAAGAGTCAATTTGTTAATGGTTTATATTCAATATACAAATGATTTTAAGAGTCCAGTACACATCGTTGTGGCGTTTTTAATATTTCTAGAAATATAACGATCTAAGGATAACAATCTAACATTCATCTCATCTTATTCATTAAATGTTATTGTCTCTAAAAATGATGTGACTATTAAAAGATATATTCATGATGTACCTGTTACTGCAATTCTTTACAGAACATTTCTATGGCAACTCATTAAATGTTCTGCCTTGATTCCTTGAAACACCCCCTCTTTAATTGTGCGCCCTAAAATATCAAGTAAATTCATTTTTCAGACTGATGCTGTTACCTTTTAAAATGTCATCTCAGCATCAGTACTGTGGCATATGTTGGCATTTACGAAATCTCTCAAGGATGCGGCATAGAATGCATGCTATTTTTGGTTACGTTGTTACGGCTTAGTCAACAAAAGTGAATGATGACAGAATAATTTACAAAGCTACTGGGTGATGATTGCGCTCATCTAAAAATCAGGTTTAAACAAAAGGTCTAAACAAAAATGTGGTTCAAAGAAGAAAATAGTTAGACGGACTGGGTAATTTCATCTCCAGATATTCCCAAACAAATCCATCTTCTTGCATTTGTGGTGCGAACCAAACCACATTTTTATTAAAGTTCAGCCTTGAGTTCACCTTACTCTAAATTCACTCAGTCCATCATGGAACTTCCACAAAAACCCTAAAGTGGGAGTTTTGTGGCATTTCATCCATTTCTGTTATAGCTCTGGAGGGTTTCTGCAGGGTCAAGACTTTTTAGGACCAAGTTAAGATAATAGAAGGGAATACAAAACGACGAAAGGAAATGTCAAGGAGGCAAACTTACGAAGAAACTTAAACGCTTCAAGATACAGTTTCCTACAGTTGTACATTACTTTTTAATTAATTTCACAAAAACAACAAATGAGAAAAACAGCTTAAGGCTCGAATTGCCCTGCTTCTTAGTGACTAAAATATAGAAATAACTTTGTACCTTCTGATCACACTACAAAAACATGATATTCTCCATTAGTATTTTCATAGTTTTCCTAGTTTCCAGAGCAAATGTCTAAAGATTCTCAAATCAAGAAACACTTGAAATGCAAAATAATGTAAGTTAACGACGCTGTATGTAAGATTGACACCGATTCAAAATATTGGAAACCTTTTTTTACCCGGCCCTTACTACACGCAAGTTGCCAAATTTAAGATAGCAACGAGCGCAATGAAGATGGAATGCGCTGTGTTTACCGCAACCCAGGGTTCTAAAATATGATTGGGTAAACTGACGGTGGGCGGGTTTCACAAACGAAAACAGGGCCAGAACGCTCTTTTTCAAATGAGAATAATTGACTGTAGCAATGTTTTCCAGATAAACATATATGTTAACTTAGCAAATTTCTTAAATACCTGCAAACATATATTATTTTTATGCTTTAGCAGAGTCAAAATACTACATGCAGCACCTTTAAAGTGATAGTTTACCCAAAAATGAAAACAAATTGCTGGTTTGCAAGACCTTTTGTCACGCCATCGAGCTGTGTGATGCCTGAAACAGCCAATCCCACTCAGGCACACACAGCTCCACACTCCACTGATCCCAGCACAGCTAATTACACGCGTTCACA
>JAUYWG010000066.1:7282419-7292666 GCA_034779775.1 Enteromius afrohamiltoni | reverse complement strand
TGCAAAATTACCTCTCTAAAAACTATGATTTAATTAAATATGCATTAACTTGCATATACAGTACATCCAAAACAGACATCTTAGAATTGTATAAAACCAGGTTCAAGCTTATTTTCATTTTGTTAAAATATGTATGAAATGTATTTAAATATTTAGAGTTCTCAGATTTCTGTTCTGGACGTTTATGCAAATAAAAAACACATAAAAAAACATAAAAAAAACATGTACGGTTATGAAGTATGCAAATAAATCAGTGTACGAAATTTTCTAAATTAGAAATTGCAAGTAAATATCACAAAACTGCAAGCAACATCGTAGTGCTGTCAAACATATATTTACATGTATATATGTATATAACCTATATTGTATGTTAATATATTTAATATTTTTTAATATATGCTTTCATGTGTATTTATATATTCATCTAAAATTATACAATAAAATTATACAAATCTAAAATTCTCACAGTGTACAAAAAGTTTATGTGCAAAAACTCCATTTAATAAAATTTTCAAAAATTATATATATATATATATATTTTTTTATTAAACATTTAAATTATTTTTTTAACGTTGCTGTAGTGATTAATTTGATATTAATTGGTATGAACAATAAAAACTGATTTATTTTAGCGCAGCTGAACTCTTTTCCTCTAAAATCTTTACTCTATTTACCTGTAGTTCGTGCCTTTTATTTCTCAGGACGTTATACAAGAAGGACAACTGTTGACTTTCACTTGCAAGCAATGAATTTGCTTGTGGGCCATCCTCGCTGTGCAGCAAATGAGAACTGTGTCACTCTGGGTCCCTGGCTGCTGTTTCTGAAAACGGCTTTTTACACTTCACAGACCGTCGCCCCAAACTGACCCCAACCAAATTGCCGGAGGGATGGAGCGAGACAGAAGAGGAGAGGAACAAAGGATGAGAGGTAGAGGAGTGTGACTGCTGAGAAGCCAAAGGGTCTCAAAGGGTTCTTGGAGAAATGCCTCGGGGAAGGTCATATACACCTTTCCATTTCTGCAGGCTTCAAAAGAGACTCATATAAGCAACATGGGCTGAGTGACTGGGCATGCAGCTCACATATTACCAACGGCTGATGCTGGACGACCGGCAATGGAAAAAGATGCTTTTTGCCCCCATTACAGTGTAGTTATAGCATCTGGGTCAATGATAATCAAGATAAAGAAAGATATAGAAAAGCAAAATGGAGTTTTAAGTTCTTGAAAATGTGCTCTTTGCATTCATGCAAGCTTCATATGTAATTAATCAATGAAGATGTGTATTCAAGTCATTTTATCTATGAATTTCATCATATTATCTTATATTGACTTTTATTTTGATCATTTCAGAAGCTATCATTTTAATTCATAAATTAAAATTTTGTTCACTAGAATATGTGTATTCAAGTCATGTATTTAATGTATGAATCTGATTTTTATTAATTTGACTATGACCTTACCTCCTGAAAACAAAAATAAGAGTAATGTCATTAACCAACATACCAGAGTGGGACTAACCGAACCAGGCTAACCAGCCAAACCTTTTCTACTACACACACACACACAGAGCTGAGAGTAGATAGAGAGTGACAAAGAAAAACATTGAGTTTTCTGGAAGTGCCACTCATTTGGCAAACAACAATTACCAGCCATCCAGAGCCCAGCAAGAGTGTACTGAAGTTCTCTTCTGAATCACTTTTTCCAATCTACACCGCTTCTCTCAGAGTCATTGCTACTTATCACCCAATAACCCCCTTTCAGAGTAATCCTTCAACAGTCCTAGTACATTACTGGCCCTTTTGTGTTGCCTTTAGTTTCTGAATCATCAGTAATCTTGACCTTGTCCGGACCATTGTGGCCTGCTCTGCCCATGACCGCAATTCCTGTGGGACGTGTCCATCAGCTGCTGGCGAAACGAGTGCGGTGCGCTGGAAGTAATTGAGTTGTGCTCAGAGAGGTGTCAGTCACAGCTAACAACTCAGAGTCACACTTTCAAGGCTTTTGCACATTTTATTTTCATATAATTTTAAATCTGTTTCAGCCTTAGAAACTTTAGTGAAGTGCTGCTTTGCTAAAAAAACCAAAACAAAAAAACTATTTACAATGCAAATGAATCAAAAACAACTGTCCAATCAACCATGCTCAAAAGCAAACTCCTCTTCTCTTTTCTGAATGCAGTCCTTTGTGGGATTTACAAAAAGCTTGCGCTTGAAAGATGGCTCAGTTTATATGAACCTACTGGCTCTACTGATGCTCAAACTGTAAGCATGACAAATAAATTATATTTTCTATTGAGCATTTAAAATATGGAACTATAGCAACGGGTTTCATTTTCGACATGCTGTACGCAGTAGACCAATCACAACAGACTGGGTCATCTGACCAATCAGAGCAGAGTAGGCTCACAGAAAAGAAGGGCTTAGAGAGACTGAATCTTAGAATTTATTCTAAAGCATTGTTTGAGAGTCGCTGGAAAATGAGTTTAATTATTAAATGCATATTTTTAGAAAGATTTTTTGACCTTACAGTATATGCATTGTAGGAGACTCCCAAAATAATATGAGAAACCTTAAAAATGGCATAATAAGGTCACTTTAACAAAAAAAAAATTTGTTGTGTTTGTCTTACTCAATCCAAGAAAGATAACTCTAAAGATGACTATATTAGAATCATAGGATGACAATGTTCTGTTTATTTATCGTTAAGAGTTATTGTTCATGGTGTGTCCTGGCATTATATTTCCATTGACCTATTTTTATGTGCATTTTGGAATATTGCATAAAACAAAGCTGGATGGAAATGGCAAGATGCAAATACATTTGAAAAATGCACTTTAAATACTTACTGTATGAGCACAACTGAGCAGAATAGATGCATTATATACAGTGGCTTCTCCTACTTTTTTAAGTGATAAATAGCGCAGGTTGATTTGGAAGTGATGATTTTGTTCTCTTTGGCTTGTTGAATGGAAACGGTGCTATGTTCGCAAATGTTTTTATGCAATATTCCAGCTTTGCGCACAAGTTTAAATCACATTGATGAAAAACATAGCTATTATCTACAGTGGCACGGTTATTAAAAACGAAAAAAACAACAAAAAAATTACATTAGCAACGCAGTACAGTGAAATAATTCATTTAATTGGAATCTATCTAAAAACGTACTTTCCTAGAGTTTGGCGCTGTTCAAATGCATAAATCCTTTTTTGCTGTGTCGCACTATTTTTAATTGGTCATGCTCAATAAGAAGTCTCAGTACACCCTATAGGCTATTGTTCACTAATTCACAATCTTCAGTATAGATCTGCTGAAAGGTGCGTGATTTCACATTAACGCAAGTCCACCATTCTTTCAAGTCCATTACACAAAGGCTCACTTAATCAGCAACAGATCTGGAATTGTTTAAAAGCAGAGAAAAGTATAATGAGAATTCTACTCTCTTTAACTTTGCTGGTTAATGACTTATGCGACTTTCAAAATGTAGATAAGGGAAAATCTATAGCACTGTAAGAAACACTAAAAATAAAGACAGAGTCATGATTAACTTCATTTCAAACTATCAAACTACATTGAATATTGTCTAAAAATCTGATATATGTAGTAAACTATAGAACTTCTGTGTGACAACTAGCCCCGGTCTCCTGCACAACTGTGTCACGGTCCACAGATCAAACCCCCTTTTCAACATTCCATTTTAATGGAGCCATGTATCCCTGATGTGAAGTTCTGAATGAAAACACAACAGCGAAAGATAATTTTCATATAGGTGAAGACACAATTAATAATTCGGACATGAAAGGGATGCCAAGCAACACACAAACGATTTAGATCAAACGAGCGAAAACAAAGCTCGATCGTCCCTTTTTATCAAGCTCAAGATTGCAATATCAAAAGAGCTCATAATTTCATCCAGGGTTGGGAGGCTTTTGTTGTGGCGTTTACAGTGAAGAGAAGGGTTGACAGTGTTTATGGTAATATTGCTAAAATGTGAGAGGGAACTGAGCTAATAATAACCAACTCTTACTGGATCCCCATCCAGGCTTTATGTAATCCTGGGAAACGCAAGAGAGGAGAAAATGAGATAACATTCAGCCTCTCTCTCTTTTTCTCCCTCGCTCAACCTTTCTCACAATGTATAGGGCTGCCTTATGGATTTTTCTCAATCCTATAGTACTTCTAAAATTAGAAAACAGAACATTTATAAAACAAAGATTTTATGTTTTTTTTTTTTCAAATTCTCATTTTGTCTATAATAACTTTTCAGTGAGGCTAAAGAGTTGTTTCCGTCCAAAGCTCCATATAAAATTCTCAGGCGTTCATTGTGATGAAGGAGAGAGGTGAAGCCAACAGCCGGCAGGCATCGGCAAAATGTCACAACTCAGTGGCATTCATAATGTCTATCCCGCACAGAAACTTCTTTAGCTTTTCTATAACTTTTATAATGTACTGTTCAAACGACCTCTTATGAAACAGATTCAGAATTCATGAATTCAAACATTATTTCTGCCTTTAAAGAAAGTGTCTATTGTGTTAAATGGGGATTAAAAAAATATGTTTATGAATTATTTAAAGAGTCATTAACAAATAAAAAAGAGAGAATAAATGTATTAAATGGAGCATACTGAGATCCTCTACAGTGAATAGGCTGGTTATTAAATAATCTTCAAGAAATTCCAGTCCATAAATGAATATCTTGTAAAACAAAAAAGATTAGTTCGTAAGAAACAAATCCATTATTTATATGTTTTTAACTTTAATCTTGTGCTTGTCAGTCAATTAAAAAATTGAACTTTAAATCTAGATTTTTTTCTCAAATTAATAATTTATAAACAAATTTAATTTCGAATTTAATATTTGTTTAGCGTAATCTTTTATTAAGATTGAAGGCTAATATATTGTTCTGATGATAAAATAAACCCATATATATATCTTGAATTAAGTATATTTATTTTATTTTAAGTGAACCATTACTTAAAACTCTTGCTCTTGGCCATTTGTTAGATTGTACATACGATAAAATGAACTCATTTACAAACAATAAACTAAGCTTCACCTTTTATAGTCATGTACCTGCATTGTTTTTATATTTCTTTAAAGCAATCTCATGAGAAACATCTAAAACCAAGTTAACACTTCAATGTCACATACTGTAGCAGACTACATTAGGTCTCCCAGACTCTGGAAGAGCAGTAGAATCATCTTCTCAGTGCTCACTGAAAGCTACCACTCTAACAGATAATTCATGCCAGAAAGTGCTTCGCTAAGCTTCATTAATCAATGGTTTCGGCCATAAGTGCACAGAGATATGACTGTCTACACTCAAATGCTCTCTCGCTCCTGCAGGCAAAGGAAGCAAAAAAAGCAAAGAATTAAAGAAGCAAAACATTAGCATAAACCAACAACTACTTCAACCACAGTGTGTCAAAGTTCGACAGATTGCAAGTCACTTTCAAACAATATAGAAATAAAACTCTCTCTTTGTTTGCTTCGGAAGCACTGCTTGTTAAAAAGTAAAACAAAAAATCATAAGTATCCTTCTATAAAATGTGTACTTTTAAAGATTGTAACGGTGAATAATATAAATAATAAATAAACATGAAACAAAATATTTGATATGAAGATAATAACTCAAGTTACCCTTGACAAATTGTATCGACACTATGTCTTTTATTTTATTGAATCTTTCATTACTTTTAAAAAGGGCAAAATTGGTCTGAATTGATTTCAATTGATGATGCTACGTAAGCCACAAAAATGTAGAATTAACTATAAATTCATTTCAGACTCCATTTGTATTCAAACCGCAAGAACTGAAACAATCTTTTCAGGACCCTTTAACTTAATTATGATAGTCTGTGTTGTGGGTTTACTCTTGTTGCGGTTGAGATGAATTTCAACAGATGTGTAATTAAACAAAACACAGATGCTAATATGTTTAGGAGCTGAATAAAGCTTTAATTGGCTCTGAAAAGCCATATCCATTATCATCGGTCCTTCCAATTACACCTTATAATTCGAACCCGGCATGCCAGCATGTATCACTTGATTTCCAGCCGTTGTTCCTACACTCATTAGCTCTTGGACTTAAACTCTATCCAATTAGACAAACAAAAATTGGAATAACTGCAGATGTTGCCATGTAGCTTACCAACATGAGCCTTGGCTCTCATTCGGGCATCGTAATGACGAGTCCAGATGGCAAAAATTCAGAGAATGATCAGTTACTAATTGGACAGCTGACACCTTAAAATCTATAGACATTTAAAAGTCACCAGTTTCTAGTTGGCACATTTATGCACGGGTCACTGTGTTACATAACATAATTGGTCTATTAGGCTTAGAGACATTTTCCAGGTTTACGCTATTGTATTGTGGGTTGCAGCCACCTAAAAGTGTGTGTTTTGACAAGAAGAGGTATTGTATGAAGTGCAACAAGCTTTATTTGACAAATCCATTATGGCCAAAATGTATCCGTCAATGTTGGTTGCTATACCAACACGCTGAAGTGCAAGCACCAATAAGGAGGTGGAAGAAAATGAGTTGACTTTTCCCTGCCCTGCGCTCTGTAATTAGTTTCCGACCTCCCACCAGCCCAGGGAATAGACCTATTTGGCAGGGAAATAGACCTGCTGACCTCAGCAGGCTTGAAGACTCACGACAAAGTTCCTCCGAAGGACTTTTGGCACATCTGCAATATGAGAACACGCTGGAGTTCATGTTATCTTGATTTGGACACGAGTGGCGCAGGACCTGGTTAAAGTGATGAATAATAACAAGCGCACTTCCAATAAACTCTTCAGAAAATGTTGCACCGCCAAAAAGCTTGTTCACTTACGAGCTTTCAAAATAAATCTTGTGACACGGAGAAATAAATTTGCTATCCTGTTCTGAGCGCCAAAGTGATAATTAAATTTAATGGATCGCTAAAATGTCCATTTGTCTCTTTAATAGCATTGTTCAGAGCTTCAGCAACGTGTTATCTTCTTGGAATTGGCCCTCTGCGAAGATGACATGATCTTTAAAAATCAGGATTGGTTTTGTGGTCCAAATGTATATTTTGGACTTGCAGGAACCTTCTGGAAGAACATTACAGAAAAAGACAAATAGGAAGAATCAACTGATAAATATAAACAAACATTTTATATTTATGGTTTGAAACTGCATATTTGAAGTCTAAAGAACTATATTCTCACTTAAAAAACTCAACATTTTGTGACACAAAAAGTGAGAAATATGAGTGATGCAAACGATAAAAAGGCTGGAGTTCTGTTATCACTAGAATATGACACTCCTGGAAAAGGCGCTCAGCCAATCAGATTCAACGAGCATCAAGAACTTTTGTATAAATATAAAACTCCCAAGTTTTTACAAGGCAACATCAAACCTTTCAAGTGTAATTACTCAGCATTTAACATCCTTATTATGGGTAATGAAAGGTTCCTATTTTAGTTTTGGGAGTCCCCAACCACAGATATGCGTGTAAGTTCAAAAAATACTTCAATTTTCTTATAATATGCATTTATTTTTACCTTATTTGCTCAATGTCTCCCAAACGATTCTCTCAATGCGTGATGCTACTCTGCAGTGATTGGTCAATTGAGCAGTGCTGCTTTGTGTACAGCCGTTACCAGGGAAACAGCTCGTTTTTTATGCTCCCGAAGCTCAAACAAGTGGGCAGGCAATATGCTAATGTTTCATACTGATGTAAGATTTGTTTCATAAAAAGACTCGTTTTAACGATTCAGAGTCAACTTTATACACGGTGCACTTTCAGATTTAAAACTTTGCAGGATGTTTTCATTCACTTAGAGCTATGTTACACAGTGCATGAAAGGTCATTTATAAATAAAATGTATTAAAGTTTTAAAAAAAATAAAAATTACAGTTTTAAAACTTTCCTTACTTCCTGTCTGAATTCACGCAGTATCCACTTGGGAGGCTAGCTAGGGGAATACAGCTGGCATGTCGAACTCAAGCTAAACGCATTAGCAGCACATTCAGACGTGACTCTTTGTAGCTCTATGGCACCCAGGCTCTATACAGATGCAAATAACATTTCCTCTATGTTGTGCACTACCCAAGCCATCTCTCTGTAATTATCTTGTCTTCCACACATTACACATCCAAAAGCTGCTAATAGGAAGTGACATGTGAGGTAACCGAGTCAAGCAATTAAGATGGAGGATTAATGAAAACCTCAGTGAACTCCTATGCCCCGCAAAAAAATGTCATTCAAAAGTTGAGGGCAATGACACCCCGACAGTGAGAGATTTTACTTTGAAAGCATCGGGTCAGCAAAAGAGTGAGCGAAAACAAAAATAATGGATCAAATCCCAGTTGCTTCTTTAATTTGTTGTCTACAAAAAAACTAAACGACCAAGACTAAAACCAAGAAAATTGTTTTGGAACAAATCTAGACCATATTTTGCTCAAGTACATTCAAGCTAAAATTTATTAAAGACACATATTATCTTTGTACATGTAATAGTGTTAACTAATCTAATTAATTAGATCATTTATCTGGCATAAAACCATCTACGTTAGCAAAATAATTTACTTTAGCATAAAATACAACTTACTTGTGTTTTATACAAGTATAAAAGAAAACTCATTTATATAAGAGGCTCTAGTACAAAACAGAATATGCATTGTTAAAATTAATCAGTTAATCATGCATTTCATTTAATTGATTTTATTTTATTCTATAATTTAAGACTGGAGAAAAATGGATTTGAACTGTTCACACAAACCAAAAAAAGCCAAACCAAAAGCTGTGTTCCGTAGCACGTTAATGACATGTATTTTGTTACTCCACAAGCAATATATAAATCCAAGATAAAGAGCAGGTATGCTAAACAGAGACAAGGCATCATAAAGACGTCAGCTGGGAGGCTGTTTATGCCGTGCACTGAAGATAAGAGCAATAAGATATCACTTCCTATACGTGCTATAGCTACAGCGACTACCAGTTAATCTGCTTTGACGTGAAGAAGCCATAACAGTGCAGACAGGATAACGTACATCTACCTCAGGCTAGATTAACCCGGACGGGAATACATTCAGAGGATCCAAAGCTTACAATCAAGAAGGTGGCAAACAAATAATCTACTATAAGCACTGTTTAGAAGAAACAAGGTATACAATCATCAGATTTCATATCCTGAAGCCCCACAGACTTTCATTTTCTATGAGTGCTTTTGTATCTTGTTTTATAATTAGTTTCTATTGTATGAGAGCAATCTGATCCCTTTAAATACACTTTAAATAAAAACTCTAAAGCCATGCTTTACGTTCAATAAAATGATTAAATAAAAATAAAAAGAAAGGCTATACCAGCGGTGTTTAATCATTGTGTTTTTCAAATGCCATGTCACAGAGCCCCCCGAGCGAAAAGTTCAGACATAATTGCTAATTCATATGGCCGGCGTGATATTGATTGCATACGTGTTGGACCAGAGGGCAATTCATTTGGAGTTTTGTCACATCTAACAAACAACAGGTGTGTGGCGTTGGGTTTTGGTGAGCTGTTGTCATTTGGGGGTTGAGGTAAAGGTTATTAAAATAAACGTTTAACACTGGGATGCATTTTTATGAATGGCCCTAAGGGCTGTGTGATGCATATTCATTGTTTTAATCTCGTTAAGGAAGCAATCCCTCGACGTGTAATGAGCATGCAGATCAGATATCTAATCATGCGGCTTATCGCTAGCTGCTCCGTGGCAATTCTTCATTGTCAGGCCGGCGAATATATCCCACAGATTAGCTGCAGGCTAGGTAGCATGATGTCCAGTTTGGCTAAATAAAAAATTAAAATAGTCCTCAGGTATGTGACATGGTCAGAGAACCATAGCAAACGTATGTAGCTCTTTTCCTTCAGAGGTGGACTTTGGCCATCATCAGAAATAGGGTACTAAATAGGAAAATAAAATAAAATGCAGAAATTTTAAATAAAAATGTCACAAAAAAAATAAAAAAATAAATAATAATACAAATATATTTTTAAAAGTCTTGTTAATTGTATGCTTTTTGTTAAACAAATAAAAATCCTACAAACATTTATTTTAGAATTTAAATTCTTATTTGGTTTATAAAAACTGTCATATCAGTCAACAGATTAAAAAAAATATATAAAAAAAAATATATAAAAAATAATTATTAGATCTCAAGTTTGGCTTTGTCACAGACAGCGCTTCTGTGGCGCTCTCCGACCGTCGGCAGCGGGAACCATCCCCCGAGTTTTAGTTTCCGCC
>JAUYWG010000066.1:7254295-7272652 GCA_034779775.1 Enteromius afrohamiltoni | reverse complement strand
ATGATTGCAAGCAACGGACATTAGAGGTAAAGTTTTAAACAAATCAGTAGAATAAATGATTCAATGAATCCCTCATAAAGACAGACACTTGATTAATTGCTGAATTAATCAGCATATTAGAATGAATTTACTGAATCAATGACTCATTCATAAAAACAGTAGGAATTTACCATAATGAAACACGCAAAATGTACTTTCTCTAAGCAGCTTAAACTTGCAGCTTGGAAAAACAGTACCTCAGAAGCTTCCCCAACACTGGTAGGTGTTTGTTGGGGATGTGCATTGGAGGTTCTCAGGATTAGAAGAGGAGCTTTGGAAACACCTGGGGGTGCTTGGGAGACGCGGCTGCCAACCCTAAGCTGCAACACAGAGCTTTGTATGGAGCTCTTAGGCTTTGAGTCCCTGCTATAACAGCAAAGTCCACCCCAGATGTTTCACATTCCGTCATGATCCCAAGGATTACGAGAACACATGACCCAAGCACCTTTGGTCCGCAGTGCTTACGCAGGTTGCCACACACACACCGAAGTGGAAATGACAGAAGTTGTGTGCACATCAATAGAGGGTTGCACAGCCAAAATCCCAACTTAAGGCTCCTAAACCCTCAGAACACTAGGGTTATAAAACTAAGGGGTGTGTATTAGTAGCCTACTTTATGAAAACAAAGCTTTGACGTCAAAGTCTGAAGGACGTTTTGGAGAAATTCCAAATGATAGAATGTTTGGCCCCATAGCTTTTTATACTGTGAGAACCGGGTCCCTTGAGCTGTGACTTATTCATGTGTTTGGTGAGATTCCCATTAGCTACTCCAGTCCTCCAGTTGATTCTTCTCAAGCACTAAACACACATTAAAGCACTTTGCGTTGTTTACAGAAAGCTTTGAACCAATTGGCTGGACCGCTGTTCTTTTTTTACATCAGTAATGCCTGCTGGAACCACCGCCAGAAGAAGCATTAGCTTTGTTTTTCATACGCCGATGTCTCAGTGTAGCATCCAAAGCAAAGCTGACAGGCAACCTGAAACCTGCCAGTCGGATGGAACAAGACCATTGTTCTCGGCTAAAGCACTGAAACATCTTTCTAAACAGTACGACCGTTTATGGGGCCACATCGTGCTAAAATGGACAATGGGACCAGCGAGCAGGAGTTTTGGGATGGTGTGGAAGAATCCAATGGAAGCCATCCAAAGCCCCACAAGCTCAGCCTGTGAGAATTAGGCATTAGGAATGTTGTCATTGCAGCTCAAGTCGCAGACGGGCACTAAACTCTTGATTTTCCCTTTGGTGCTTTTTATTCTAATGTGGTCTTTCGTTGGATCTGGCAAGACATATCCAAGAGAAAAATGAGAAGTTAAATCACTCAGATAGGCAAGAATGAGTCTGTCTACTCTAAATATAGTTTCCACGGGGACTGAATTCATCTTTAATTGCTGGTTTGAACAGCGCAATGGTAGAAATTTGTTGTTTTGTTGATGACCTGCACTGCTAATGAGGAACTCTGAGGGTTTCTGTGCTAGAAACTTATCTCAGGCTAACACAATGTGTGTGCTTTCGGATTCAAAATAGCCGTCATTAACACTTTCAAAAGAATGCAAATCAGTTGCAATTCTTTTTTGAGAAACTCAGTAAGAGAAAAATATAGTATCTTTATTAGAAATTAGCATCAAATGAATTAAGTTCAGTGTTAGAATGCTCTCTTGAGCCTGTCCTCCAACAAAAAACAACTCTGTAGATCGTTTGTGCAGTGACCTTATTACGACCTATATTTACGTTTTAAAGGTACGTGCGGGCGCAAAAACAAGGACAATGACAGTAACAGGACTAACAGCACTTTTTGGTAAATAAAGTGTTACACTTTATATTAAATAGTCAATTGCTATGGATTTAGCATGTAATTACTCTGATGTTACACAGCTGCGGGCAGTAAATTAGGCTTTACATATAAACTGTGGTTGGTGTCCAGAATGTTACACTTAAGTGGGCAGTTCCTGAGGAGTTACCATGTATATACACTGGTATTACAGAGGTTACAAAAAAGTGTCCAGTTACACATTTGTACTTACACACACCATTCTGAGGGTTGTTACATGTGTATAGTTACAGTATATAAATATGTGTACTAGATACACATCTACATACTATGAAAGTACACATGTATTAGGGACTCTTAATATAAAATGGGACCATAATTTTTTATATCATACAATTAAGAAATTGGTTAATAGATTTGAACTGTACTATGTATGAAATATGTGACCCTGGACCACAAAACCAGTCATAAGGTAAACTTTTACAAAACTGAGATGAATACATCATATGAAAGCTCAATAAATAAGCTTTCTATTGATACATGGTTTGATAGGATAGGACAATATTTGTTCGAGATACATCTATTTGAAAATCTGGAATCGGAGGGTGCTAAAAAATCGAAATACTGAGCAAATCACCTTTAAAATCGTCCAAATGAATATCTTATCAATGCATTTTACTGATCAAAAATGACATTATGATATGTTTACAGTAGGGATTTTACAACAAATCTTCATGGAACATGATCTTTACTTAATTTCCTAATGATTCCTAAAAAAAAATCTATAATTTTGACTCATGCAGTGTATTTTTGGATATTGCAACAAATAAACCTCAGCGACTTAAGACTGGTTTTGAGCTCCAGGGTCACATATATGACTTTTTAATAGGAAAAGCTGCTTTGCTTTGGCAGCATCACTGTATATCTCAGAGAAATAGATGGAAAACCAGTTATGACAGTAGATGCTTCACAGCTTCAGCTGACAATTAACACGAGGAAAGAAGCACTTAATGTTTAGTGGGTCAACAAAAACTAAACATCAAATTCATATCAGCGCTGCAATGTTTAATTAGTGCATACAGACACTAATTAACAGAGACTGCTAAGAGGCACAGGCAAACACCCACCTATACGGCACAGTAAAGATTCTCACAGTGTGCACAAATAGGATATGTACATCGTAGTGCTCATAAAGCATTAAGCATCTTGTCCTCTTCGGTGAAAGCTTCATTCCAATGCACAATTCATTCACTTTCCCATTTGCCTCACACTGTGATTTTGATATAATGTGGGATAAATATATCATCTCTGAGATGAGATGATAATAAGATTCATAATGACATAACGCCTTATGTTGGGACAACAAGCGCTAAGAAATTGCCTCCGAACCTCCCGTTTCTCATCGTCTGAGATCTTCCGAAAGCTCGAAAACAGCCTGACCTTCCTAGAGTCAGTTTGATGACACCTCTGTAATCACGACATCCACCTCATTAACTAAGTGAAGCATGTTATAATGCTATTCCAAATTTTTATTCCAAACTGAACGTGTCTGTGAAAATGTGGGCCGTAAGCTCAAGGTCAAAATTCACCAGGGGACTCCGGGAGAAACGAAAATTACATATTTTAATCATCATAAAAAAAAGATGGGGGGAAAAAGATGATTTGAATTCTGCAGCCCAGCAATAAAAAAAGACTAGAAAAAGATTACGTGCAGGCTAAAGAAAAGAAAATTACAGACCTTTTGACTTTGTGGTGCTACCTGACTTCAGTTTTAAAGGGAGAGCTATTGAGCAAGCAGTCGTAAACAAGATAATAGTATAATTTATCACTACAGCGATATTTCTGGCTTAATGCAAAGCTGTTTGGTTTTAGCCTATTATAAGCGTTAGCTCATTATAGGATTATTTTCCCCTTCATTTTAAGGTCAGGCTTTGAAAATCCAATGAAAAACTGAGGGAAAGTCAGCTGGTCTATACAGTACTTACAAAACATCTCTGCAGTGTTGTTGAGTACGTATTACTGACTCCTGTCTATTGTCGCAATTTAGCATTCAGAAGAGACTGCAGAAGCATGATCTACGACTGAAATATTTATCCGCATGGCTCCTTTCTGCTGAAAATGTTCTGCGATTGCTTTCCCGAAAGCGATGTGCCTAATGGTAAAATGATGCCTGCCAAAAATGACAGTAAATGACTATGATGGTTTTTGGAGAAAGCTTTGATGACTGATTTTACAGTAGTGCTGCAATGTTTCTGGAAGCCGCTGCCTCGAGGCGAAGAGCAGGGAAAATACTACGTCGGGAAATACCATTTTATGCTAAAAGCTTTAAAATGCTCATCTATTGCAATACAGATGTAAACTTGTTAAAGGAACAGTGCATCCAAAAATAAATCTAATGCTGTTTTCCTTTCTGTGAAATTGTGAATGGTGACCAGGGGCTACGAAGTACCACAAAGTATCATAAAAGCATCATAAAATAAGTCTTATTACATTGGAAGGCAATTTTTATGATACTTTTATGGGGATTTTTGTCATTTTTATAGCTTGACAGCCTCTTATAATTATTTATTTTCATTGTATTCCAAATAACAGCATGAAGATTGTGCTAAACATCTAAAATTCTCAATGAAAAAACAAACAAACAGTTCAATCAATCAATCAATCAATCAAAGGTTGAAGTTAACACGAGGGTTAGTGAATGACTTCAGAATTATATGTCCATCTTGCAAATAAAGCAACTTCGACGTGGCTTTGACGAAACGCGCTCTGTAGAAGTTTGTCCGGCAACTATAGAAACATGGCGGCACTAAATGGCGCCTTGCATGTAATGGGACCCGAGGTGTATGCAGATATAAATTGCTCGTTCTAAGGTTATAAAATCATAACGGTCTATTATGTAAGGTCTTCACACACCTCTGAAAACATAGTTTTGTATGTTATATTGCATTTCTGCCAATAAATGATAAAATATTACACACTGCACCTTTAAAATCAAACAAGCACAGTGCACATCAAATCTTTTGACATTATTGAATGATCCCCAGAAGTTAATTTGCTAAAAGCTGAAAAAAAAAACCCGGCCACAAAGCAAATCAGTTCAAAAGGGCCCCTGCAGACAGATTCACCTTTACTGGGGTTACAAAGCGTCCGCAGCACCTCAAAAGATGAATGATCATGTCAGGTAAAACCAACCAACAGTATCAGAACAGAGATCAAGCATGTGGAAAAAGCCCTGAAAGCACAAAAGAGCTGTAAAATAAATGGACAAGATAGAAGAAAACAAAATCAATTCCGGGATGACAGACATTTGACAGCTTCAGAAAAGGAATAATAAAGAAAAGCTCTCTTGGCTGGTGGCTTTATGTACTGCACTTTTGTATTGTATTATCTATGCGTCTTTGTAATTTTAATTTTAATTTTTCATTGTTGAACTTGTTTAAACTACATGTGAATTTTCTGCTTTGTTAAAAAAAAACTGTGTAGACAGGACTTTTAATGCACTTGTTTGCAATGCCAAAACGAAACAATAGTTGACAGCACGAAAGTGCCTGTAGCACAGATCAATAAATAATTGTGGGCAAATTCATCAGCCATGCCCCAAGACCATCAACAAAAATCAAAGAGCTTCTAGGAATACGGTATGTGAAAAATGAAAACTGATGAGACATCTTACGATCTAGTACTCCGAAGTGAAATATCTTTCTCATTTAGATTATTTAGATTTAAAATTATTCTTGATTTAATAAAACATCATATGCTGTATACACACATTTTATTATTGATATAACTCCTATAAAGTGGAGTTATATATTAAATATAACCAATAAAGAATGCATTTTTTCATTTACATCATTGAATTTTGACAAATACATTCACACTATATAACGTAATTAAATGTTATATATGGGTGGGTGGTACAGTGGTAGACGCGTAAAACCGGTAGAAATTTTGATGTCGTTTTTTTCCTCTATCATGGATATATGCTCACATGATTTTGCTGTGCTACATTGGTCACAAAAAATTTTAAGCATTCAGAGATTGGTACTGAATCAAAGTTATTTTTGCCACTTTATAGGCCGATTGAACGATTAAATACACACACCTGTACGTGTCTTTGCAGTTATTCTCATGGCTTTGGTCTTAAGTGAAAGCCAATGACTGAGAAAGAAAACATGTAACAGTATATTGGATCCGGGTAGCTCTTAAAGTGACAGCAGTCTAATATTCCTGCTGTCTGTCATTTATGTTAAAGTGCATCTATTATGCCATTTTAAAGGTGGCTAATATTGCTTTATGAGTCTCTTAAAACAGGTTTACATGTATGCAAGGTCAAAAAACACTTTAGTTTTCCCAAAAAATAGATTTAATTTTACCCCATTTCTAAATGATTCGTAAATGACTCTGAAGCTGTCGAAGAATCAGTCTGATCAGTCTGAAAAAGATTCCAATTGCTGATGACTCGTTTAGGCGAATTTGAGCCGGCTCTTTTTTTTTTTTGATACACAAAAACTTTTTATCGATAAAAAAATTGATCGTGCACTGTCGGCGTCAAACTCTGCAGAGTTTATGTCCACATACAGCTACATGACACACTGCATGAAATATCATATTTGAAAAGGCACTTTAAACAAACAACAAAGAGAGATAAATCTCTCACTGCTCTTGACTAAATCACTTCTGTGACTTTGATAAGACGACATATACCTATATATATGAAATGTACACATTAAAGAATACGCAGTGTTTTAATACATATGATTTCTTTATGTAGGGCAGGGCAATAAGGCAAAAATTTTAAAATGTAAATTTTTCAGAGACTTTTTTTTTTTTTGCAACTTGAAAATTTAACTACAACATGTTTCAAGTAACCTTTATATATTAACCCTCTAGTTAAATAATTTTTTTTTTTACAAGTGCGCCACAAATGAAGTTGTCAACGTGATGTGTTAAACAAATCACTTGTTTAATATCTTTACAGAAAAAAAAACTTTAGAAAACTACATCTTGAACAATTTTGTCTTATATTATGTTCAGAAATAAATGCAAAGAAATGCTTTTAAAAAAATCAGACACACGCTAGTTCTTTGCGGGTTTTTCATTCAAATTCAATTCCATCACGTGCACCTCATGCGTCCGGTCATTCTTTTCTTTTTACAGTCCTCATTGGCATATAGTCAAAGTGTCTAATCCTAAAGTAAATAAATTTGCATTAATAGTCCAGCCCTAACTTTATTCCATGTCTGTATTACATGTGTATAATGTATTTAACCTATATATCGCTAGGATTAACACTTAATTGGAAATTAATTTGCAAAATTACAAAGAAGAAATTTGTCCTATTTGCGTGTGGGTGAAGCCCTAAAGATTCTGTGACCATCGATCAGAGATACGTCAAGAAGTGCACTGCAAATCCACCTACAGTGCATTGTGGGAAAGACAAATGGGAACATGTAGGGTATGAACCTTTCCCAGGTGACCTTTAAAATCCTCATGGAGGCAGCCGGTGTTAACGCTGAATTATACTGCACACACCTTCCTACAAAGCTGCTGAATGACCTTCCGTCTCAGACTGCATGCGATTGTTAACGTGTCTTTGAAGAGACGGAAATTAACATTAAATTACAGCAATGTGAAGATTGACTGATACTGACTAATGTGTTTAATTAAGATGCTAGGTTTTAACTGATCAACCT
This sequence comes from Enteromius afrohamiltoni, assembly GCA_034779775.1. Taxonomy (NCBI): domain Eukaryota; kingdom Metazoa; phylum Chordata; class Actinopteri; order Cypriniformes; family Cyprinidae; genus Enteromius; species Enteromius afrohamiltoni. The sequence goes on along the minus strand of JAUYWG010000066.1, from coordinate 7,265,151 downwards.
TTGACATGTTATTTCCGATGCACGGGGAACTTCAGAAACATAAAACGAGTGTCGAGCAACTTTTGATGGAGTGAAAGCATTAAGTAATCTAATGGAATTTGATTGGATTTTGCGGGTGGACAAAACTTTCAATCCATTATTATAAATGAAAATACTTCAATAATAAAGGGTATTGCTTCTGGTACTGGGGGTTTTGATTCATCCCATTCACCAACATGATTCATTATTTCTGTAAATTATATCATTAGGCTGAGACAAATGTTTTTTCTTCTATTGTGAGTCAATGAATCAATTAATCAATGAGTCATTCACAACCAAAACGAGTCTTGTTATGCCTTATTAAACTCGGTGTCAGCAAAAAGAATAGCTTTTAAGCACATTAAGCTCTTTCTATAATAAAGCAGACTGATTTGTTGAAATGTTGTTCATCAAGCAATCATGCACATCCAAGGAAGATTTTCAGTGTCAAGAGAAAGGATTTGTTCAAAAACAAACACTCGTTTACCTCACAGATTCATGCAGATTCATCCCTTTCGGCTAGTTTTAAAATAATCTAAAGCAAACCAATTGAAAAAGCATCAGAAATGTAATGAGAATAATCCTAGCCAACGAAAACTTTTAAATTCGATCTCTGTCGGATAAATAGACATTTGGCATGACATCTCGGCTTGAAAGTCAAGCAATTATTTCAATATTAGCCTTCAAGTTGAATTGCAGAATGTCTGATCCTGATATCTAATCTTGTCACAGTTAACCAGAAGGCCTACCTTTTGACGAATTTCCTCCTCCATTTTGACGGGTGATCCATACTCAGCCACCTGCTTGACTCCTTCACTGGCGAAACCTCCGTACTCCCATAACACATAGCTCCTCGAGTGAGACGCGCCAATGAGAGCCGACCAATGATTAGCACGTCCTTTGGGGCAGAAACAACAGCGATAAACAAATAAGAGATCTTGCAGCTTCATATAAAGCTAAATCCTCCCAGTTAATTGCGTTTCTGAAGTAAATTGTTCTGTAGTGTGTATCTTCACACATCTAAGCGTCTACTCTTGTCTCTCTTTAAAGAACCTACCGCATACATCAACGTTTGTTTCCACAGACCCATTAACTAGCAGCAGTGTGCTATGTGACAACATCCGCCTGGCTTGGCTTCTCTTATCTCACAAAGTATCGTGGGCCAGGCTGTAGTCTTGTTGCTTGCCAGACAGTAAATAACAGATTGGATCATTGCTGCCACACACATAGGTAACGAACCAGCTCTCCTGCTGACTGCTATATTAGCAAACCAGCCCTGAGAGCTAAAGCCGCAGGAAAAAGGCCCAGCTCTGCCCATGTTGCCACACTTTAGTGTCTTGTTTTATTCAGAGTGGAATTAAAACCTGAAGAATGTGTTTTTTAATGTGCTTTTTTAAAACTCAACTGTAATACGTTACTAATAAAACTACTTTTTTGCAATTAAAAAAAAAAAAGAAAAAAAAAAAGAGAAATCATGAAAAATATTTAATTAATGGAATATTTTTGTGTTAAAAATAGTGCCATCAAATGACTAATCACATCCAAAATAAAAGTTTTTGTTTACCTAATATGTGTGTCACATCTGGTCAAGGAGGCAGACACGTGGATTCAATCACACAGGTAAGTATTTATTCACAGCTCAAAGGAACGGCTTCCAGGCAAAACATGAACTAAAAAAATAGCTTTCTTTCCTTTCTCTTGTAAGTAGGTTGTGAACCAGATGACAGAGACTGACAGGTAGGTTGAGACCAGCATGGGAAGCTTGCAACCTCGAGACCAGACGGTAAGTGTTTGGAGTGAGCGAGCTTATGAAGGATGCAGGTGTAGCTGATTAGATGTGAGTGATGACGGAGTGCAGGTGAATAGTAAGAGGGATTCTGGGAGATGTGACTAGACTTGTGGCTGTGACAATATGTATGTGTACTCTGCATGTACTCTGCATCTAATAAAATTTGTACATACATGTACACTGATATATTTATATTCTTATATTTTATATAAATGTATTATATAAACAACATATTTTTCTTAAATATATATAAAAGTATTGGTTTTGTATTTATATATACATAATAAATATACACATATGTTATGTAAACAAAAACGTTTATTTTGGATGCAATTAATTGCGATTAATCGCTTGATAGCACTAGTAAAAAATAAATAAATATGTTAATAATAAAAATGTGAAAAATAAAAAATGTGATAATATTATATATATATAACAGCTTTATTTCAACAAATGAAAACCAGTTTAAATGGTTTTCTTTTTAAAGAACGCCAAACGGTTTGTTCTTACTTGGGTAGTCTTTGGGATGCACCTTCTCAGACCAGTTTCCATAGAAAGTGACTCTATACTTGGCAGTTCCACAAGCACAGCACTCCTGAACAGGTTTTTCAGTCATCGCAACTGGATCTGCAATTCACAACGAACAGAAGATTATAGTAATCTATCTTAAATTGCATTGTGTCCACTATTTCAATTTTACATCCCCATTTACAACTGCTGAGAATCTACGTTCCTCCTTTTCTTGTCACATAACAATGGACATGTGCATTTAACCTCATCCTTCCACACACACTCCAGCCTATTCAAACATACACAAATTGATGTAGCATGCATAAACACAACCATTTACAAGGCATATATTTTATTCAGCAACATTAAAAGCAGATGACAGGAAAATACATTTGTTCACTGAGCATGCCAGAAACAACAACAGCAAAAAAACTGATTCTGTAAATGAGGGATGTGCATGAGAAAGACAGCTTTAAAATTACCTTTCTCACAGAGTCTTTTGGTAAGTGAGCCCTCATCTTGGAAGAAAATGATTCTTCGCTGCACAACACTGGCCCTGTAATGAAGACATTACAATGTTCATCCAACTTTTTCTGCCTTTTAGATATAGTTCTGACAAAGTGCGCTTTTACATTTACTCTACCACCATTATCGCTTTCACAATTGTATTGTAGTAGGAACAGACTATGCATCTTTTTAACAAAGGCTTCCGTGCATAATGCTGCATTTGCATAATGCTACTATCCAAGAGCATATTTCAATGACTTCAGTCAGCATCCTGAATGCTTTAAACAGTTGGGCTTTTAAAATGAAGCTGTATAGAGACATCAAGCGATGCCAATATGTTTAGCAGACATTGGAGAAAAAGCAAATTTATTCAAGAGTACCATTTATGTTCGCGGGTGGTGGAGATTTGAATCTCTTTTAAACCTGCCCCTGATGGAGTACCTCAGAGACCGAGCCATACTCGGCATCCATGTGGAATATCAATGGAGAGTCCTACTACTGTCCCACTAGAGCCCATTGCCGTTGCTGTCAGTCAAGCATGTGGCATGCAGTAAGTCTGACCATAACACTATGTCTTCCTGAGAATAATCCCACAGGTTTTATGTGGGTGGCTTACAAGAGAATCTGGTGCTGGCCTTATCAAAATGTGAAGGTGTCTGATATATGACACATTTTTGGCTCACATGTGCTTTGCAAAGTGCACTTTGAGAAATTGAGTAGCACCCTGTTTGACATACTATAGAAAAGATCCTTGAATGCTGTTCCTTTTCATGGCCCTTTCCCACAATGCAGAATAAACAAAACAAATTGCCACCCAAAGCTAAAATGAAGTAAATAAAGTGGGACTGAAACATAAGACGTATATGCATTAAATTATCGCACAGGAGCGCACTGTTTGACAGAAATTGTTTGATTGTTGTTTCTCTTCAAGGTCCTTTCACAACAAACACTGTGCGTTGACTGTTGCCAAATTATTTTTTAGGTTAGAAGCAAAAAACACGTGGAGTCAAATCTACAGGTGTATTTAATTCATTACCATAAATGATTTAATTACTGCAGGCTTGAATGAAATTCATTTACATCACATTTAGGCATTTAGCAGATGCTTTTGTCCAAAGTTGGGTAGAGCTTTTTTTTAAAAATACATTTTATTCTCTTCTTTTATCGTCAAAGGTGATGCATGTTGCATGTTGATACAGTCAGTTATCTTTTACTGACCTCATCATCGTCTTATTTTAGTCATTGGAAAAAAGCTCAACAAACATTTTCCACCATAGTTTTCGTTAACAAAATCAACACTAGTACAAATGATAAATTAGCCACCAATTTTCCAAAATGTAAAATAGTTACAAATTACCATGTGACTGTGTCACATTACTCACTTTCATGTTATTTCAAATTCATACGACTCAAAGATATTTGAACTCTGCATTTAAACCAGAGAGATTTTGGTTTGGCAACTAAAAGTCTAACTCTGGAAACTCATCAAAAAGTTCATACAGACATTGTAAAAGTAATCCATACAGTATTACTCAAATGGCTTACTCCGAATCTGCATTCATCTAATGCTCACATAAATGCACCTACTATATTGTATGAAAGATGGCATATTCGGACACAGTGCAGGTCTTCTGTGGAGACATAACTACAATACCAAACTTAACACGCAAGAACACCTCCAAATGCTTACATGACCTACAAAAACAAACCCAGTTTCTTGCAAAAATATGCTTACGTGAAGCAACCAAATCCATTAAAATAGACATAATATGTGCTGTGACAAGTCTTGTTTAGAAAAAATAGCTTATTAGCAGATTTATTAGCAGTAATTAAGCACATATTAATGCCTTATTCTATATATATATATATATAAAAAAATGTATACACACACACACATATAAAATCTCAAGTTAAATGTATGTAATTATGTAATTATAATATAAACTCACACACTTAGATATAACCACTTTGCTATGTCAAAAGACTTAAAATGGTATGGAAAATTGATCTGTGGGAGTTTTTAGTGAGTAATCAACTTCAGGAAATTTAACGTAAATCCCTGCAGCTGTGACCAAAATGTACAGATCTTTAAAGACTGATGATCCGTCATTAAAACAATCCCGATCCTTGAAATCAGCTTGGGACATCCCTAATAGTTAAACGACACACAGCATATGCCTGTATTTCAAAGGGTTTATAAACATATGTGAGTTTGGTGTAAATGAGGCGTACGTGACTTGGAGAAAAAGTGTGCAGGTTACATGAAAGGCCCTTAACAGTAGCCAACAAAGTATAACTGCTCAAGACTTGATCCATTCTTCTTAAAACTTCTTAAGACGTCTGCTCTGTTGGTATTTGGTCTTGATCGTCTCATTTGAGCACCTGAAAGCCATTTATCTCCAGAGTCCCAAAGCTTGTCAACAAAACCATCACGTTTACCGCATCTTATCTGCCTTCCACAGCTTGATGGCACCAGAGAATCAAAGGAAACAAAATCCAGTTCAAAACTTCCTTCCAATCCCTGGTCTGTTTGACATTTCACTAGAAAAGTGTTGGAGGGATTCCAGATGTAATTGCACTTTTATTTGATGTTCATCGGGCTCCGTTGCCAGTTGTGTTCCGGAGCCTGAGCGCTGGCGTTCGGCCCGGTGCTACAAGGTGCAATGTCTCCATGGTTCAGACACGCCAAGGCAAAGTGACAGCAGATCCAACGCGTTTGGCACAGCAGATGCTTCCCTGAAAATGTTATTGGAAAAAAACAGACATCCCTGCCCTAATAAGACAGATGGATAAATTAAAAGCTACAATAATAATTCCTCAAGTTCGCAGATGGACAGAGACGAGACCTGGGTAGGTGATATGGTTTCTGAGAGAGGTGGAGGAGAGATTGCTATCCATTTTAAGAAGTTAAAAAAAGAGGACCAGGGGTCATAGACAGAATAAAATGGATGAATAAATAAGTAGGTGATAAAGAACAAGAGAGAATGAGAGATGGAAAGCTCATGAATAAACTGTGAAGGTTTTAATTGTCTCAACATCAATTACATTTCCAAACTGCTACAAGCAAATTAAAATATTTTTAAGCAAAAAAAGACATTCTGGGGCTCATTTAAACAGTAGCATCACTTTTATGTGCATTATTTTAATGGGAATATATATGAATATTTGTTAAAATCTCATGACAGAACACAGGCTGACTGAATGACACTTTCATTTAAGCTGAACATCTCACATGGAGAACCCTAAACTCCAGCTGACTTGTCAGTGTTTTCAGATCATTGTCGGCGCTTCTGCAATGAAGAGCAAGTGTGTGTGCGTATGGTTGTCAGGTTGTAAAAAGTAATCAAATCAGTAGGCACAAAAGCCTTGATTTGGGGATTTTTAACTCCTGATATCTGGCAACCACACACATAAATAGCTCATATACAGCAATCTGCATTAATATTTTGTCTCCTTTTTTGATGATGAAAAAAAAAAGTTGGGCAAAGCCCAACCTTCATGTTATTCAGATATTTGAACCCTGTATTTAAACCTGAGAGATTTCGGTTTGGCAACTAAAGGTGTAACTTTGAAAATTCGTCAAAAAGTTTAAAAGGACACTGTAAAAGTAATCCGCACTCACATAATGCTCACATAACAGTAAGAGTAACTGCATGAACAAACTTGACACGCAAGAACACCTCAAAATGCTTACATGACATACAAAAACAAACCCTATCAGTTCTTGCGAAATACACTTGCGTGATGTACGAGAACAAATCCCGTTGGTCCTTGTGGAACCTCAAATGTGTGATAGGTGAGAAATAACTTCATTTATGTCAAACAAGCACATTTCTCAATATTTGAAGCTCTTTAGGGGCATAGGTGATTGGCTCAAAAAAAGGTTCAATGTCCATAAAAAAAAAAACTGCCAGGATTCAAATGGCATCCTTCCCATTAAAATGAATGAGAATGCTAACGTAGCGAGCTTTCTCCTGGTGTTACAGACTTCGCTGGTTCCCGACAAGTGTAAACAGGCCAAAATAGTGGCATTCAGAGGCTTTCAGAAAGTGAGATTTGTTAGAAAGCGGGTTTTGAGGGTAGGCACCCATAATGTGGGAAAATGCACATACACATTGCACCGTGTCCAACCGGAGCGAAGAGAGAGACTTTCAGATGTCTTTAATGCATCAAACACACTTAAAGTTGTTTATAACCTCAAAAGGAGTGGGAGAAAGAGAGATAAAGATACAAAGACAGCATGAAAACATGAGGGGGTGGAGTGGAAACACTGACACCACAACACTGACAGATAATTCAGATTTTGTTTGCTTGAAGACCGCTGTTGTGTGCCTGCTGTATGTAAAGGAATCTGAAGTGGGAAGATTTTGTTTGGATGCATGGAATATTTTACAGCATTCAAAGTTTCTTAATCCTCTTTGATTCGCAGTTTCCAATAGATGACGGGAACACTCAAGGGCAAATTTTAACGGCTTAAGGTTCACATACAATAACCGTCCACCATCAATCAATCATAATTACATCTTCTATTGATATATTTCTGTTTACTCAGCTTTAAATATCATCGACAAAGACTTTGTTTTTCGGTTTCAATACTTTCCCAGAAGGTGACTAATAAAACACTCACTAAATGAGACAAGTGCTAAGACACTGTATTATATTCTAGACACTAAACTCAGAGCCTCAGACTCTTGTTTACTTTTTTATTTATTCAACAATCTATCAGTACCACAGACCTTCATATTTTTAGCCTAAAACCATGGATTCTCATTCAATTATTGCCATCCAAGTAAAAGTGAACGGTAATACAATAACTCACTTTAGAGTGACGCAACCGCTGCCAGAATGTGGCGCTGTCCAGAACACCTGTATCCTTGTGCGTCTTCTGGGAATGCTCTCTGTAACGGCCGGGGGGCAGTTGGTCATGAACTGTGTGTCACTTTCATCAATCAGCTGTGGAACAGAGAACATTGTTACTTATTTTTTAAGAGAAAGTTCTTATGCTCACCACGGCTGCATTCATTTAATTAAAAAACACAGTAAAAACAGTAATAATGTGCTGCATTATTATAGTGCTGCTAAATATTTAGTGGAAACTATGAGGCTTTTTAAAAAATAATTATTTGGGGAATAGAAATAACCGTATTTATTTGAAATAGTAATCTTTTGTAAACATACAAAATATTATATGTATATATATTTGTATTTCTATTTGTGATCCATTTTGATCAGCATAAGTAACTACAATTTAACTACCAATGTACCATTTAAATAACTTTTGTATTTACATTTTATTCTAAAATGATTGGATTTTTGTTTTTTTTATGCATCAGTTTCCAACGAAACCATAAACTAGTACCGTAAATGAGCTCGGCGATGTAGAATCAAATTTCCTTTTGTGAGCCAAGATGACTAACTGTACATGACAGCCCTTTCAACATCTCTCAGTGGAAAGGACAAACATTTGTAACTGACGGTTCTGTGCTACTTAAACCTAGAGCTCGTGTTAACCCATGAGGCAACGTTTTGACAGGATCTTCAACACTTGTTGCAACTTTTGGGGGACAAAAATCAGTAATTGAGACAAATGCATCCCTGTAATCCACACACATTTATTGGCCTTTTAAAATGCTGATTAAACGTCTAATTATAAAGCTCTTCTTCATAATTTGGTCATCATTCATTTAATTACTGCTTCCATAATAACAAAAAATGTAATTGAAACCTTCATTTTTAATAACATTGTTTAATCACTTGCTTTCCTCAGGCGGTAATATTGCAAAGTTAATTGCGCCAAGCAAATAGCACTGAGCTTTATGGGAAAAAAAGCGATCTAAAAGCCTAATTTAAAAAATAATGACAGTGTGTTTTTTGCTAAAATGAATGACAGGAAATGTAAACATTCACTGTGTGGTTGACTGTGTAGGATTTTGGGTGCTCAGTAAATAAGATAAAGGTTATTGAATATTTATATATATATATTATAATATATAAATTAGTGCTGTCAAACAATAAATTACGAATAATTGCATCTAAGAATTTTTTTTTTTAATATACGTGTGTACTGTATATTTAATATGTATATGGGTCAAAGTGTAATACTGCTTTAAATTGTTGCCCCCAACATGACAACATTAATGAACTAATTGCTTTCAACCCAGCGGCTAATTAGTTGTAATATTACTTTTTCTTTTTCTTTGCCACTATCCTAGTTTTTGCCCATTTGTCAGTAAGATTTTTTACTCATTTAAAACACAGTAAAATTTAAGATGATTTCAAGTCAGAAAAAGCATGTTGTTAATTTTACAAAAAACATTGTGTTACACTGAATGACAATGTAACAACTAAATTTAACACATTAGATTCTCCAAAAACTTATTTTAAACCTTAAAAGCAGACACTTTTCTTGCATTTAATGTGCGTTCGATGGACATAAAATCACTTTTGTGAATTTCTTTGGATGCAGATATCTTGACATCTTTAACCCATACTGTATATAAACACACAAACATAAAATCACATTGTCCAAGTGATGGAAAATTCCAGTGGGGATGGAGGAGCACAATTTTGTTTGCAAGTTTCAAAACCAAATCGCTGCCAAATGTCCATCGAAGAGTAAAATCCATGCGCGTGGTGCATTAAGTTCTTCCTCCCTTTTTCTCAATCTCTCTCGTTCTCCTTTTTCACTTCCCACTCTTTCACACACACACACACACACACACACATACAGTCATGCAAACCCAAAGCTGCACACAGTATCCTCTGGTTCAACCCCTATATATCTGCAAAGAAAGTAAAGGCTGCATTTTTGGCAACTCGAACGAGCTTGTCACACCCTTGTTCAGACTCAAAACAAAACAGTGAACCGGAAACTTCTGAACTGATAGGAAACTAGGCTAAACTTTGTAAAGATATGCTTAAGATTTGCTGTGCAACAGTCGCTCTCCAAGTGTTTATTTTAAAAGAGGCCATGCGGGCCAAGCAGCCCGGTGCATTGTTTCCTGGATAAAAAGGAGCTGTAAGTGGCTGCTTTAAAAATGCTGCTAAGCAGCTGGGACAAAGCTGTACAAAACAGAAAGGAAAGGCGTGTTTGTTTTAATTGTGGCTCCTGGCGAGACTGTGTGGCCCTGCTCCTGAGGGACAGCGAAAGCCGTTTTCTGTTAGCTCTCTTAAACTCTCCCTCTTTCAGTTTGTCTCTCTCGCACGCACAAAACTCCGTGGCTTAAGCGAATAGCAGCGTCTTCTAAAGGAATTGATGATGTTTCATCTTCAGGGGATTCCTTGGAGAGATTAAGAGAAACGAATGGCGAGATGTCCTGATGTTTATTTCAGCCATGCTGGTTTGGCCCGAGAGGTGTTTGTCAATTCTTGCTAGTGAAGGAGTGCAATAGCTTTGTATATGAACTGTCATGATGACTGATGAATATGAATATTTTGAAAGGCACGGTAAACAGACACGGGTAGCAAACAACTCGGAATGAGGTTATGTCTGCAAACTTTTCACAAAGTTTAACATCTTCAGTGTATCATAACGTAATGCAGCAAACATCTATAGATAGGTTTTATTTTGCAGATAATGCAGGTCACGGTCAGGGTCATTGATCAAATTACTGAGCTGAACTTCTCAGAGATTTAAAACGTCACGCAGCAAATGTGTTTGCAATCATTTTCAATGGGCAAAAATTACATTACACAAGAGCAACCTAATAAATGGGTCAGGCTCCCTGCTAAACTTGGGCTTGTAAAAAATAGATTTCCATGTTATAAATTGTGTCATTATACTACAGAGGACACGTTAATATTTTCTCTCAGACATTATATCACACAATATATTGTATATATAAATAATATTAAAAAAAGGGTTCATGGGAAGCAGCTCATTTCTCTTCAAATTCCGATCTACTCCAGCACTGTATACAAAAATATAAAAAATAAATACAGCACTTGAATTAAACATTGTAAGATGTTTCCCATAAAAAAAACAATGAAGCAGGTTTGAAATATCAATTTACAAAAATATAAAAAAAACTAT
>JAUYWG010000066.1:7235649-7254206 GCA_034779775.1 Enteromius afrohamiltoni | reverse complement strand
CCATCTCCACACCATTGCATTCAGTTTTTATTCACAATTTGTTTAGTGTCCCAACTTTTTTGGAATCCGGTTTGTGTGTATATATATATATATATTTACACATATAAGTGAAACGTCACTTGCAAAAAAAAAAACATGAATAATGTCTGATAGCTACTAACACTAAGGTATGAAACCAAAAGTAAAACAGAGGCTACATTTTAAAAACTCTGCACTTGTGTTTTTTACTACATGACCATCTCAAACATCATTTGTCATCATTGCTCCTTAAACGTTCTGGACAAAACCAGAGCTTTTTATCTTTTGTCCTTTTGCAGTTGGCTTTACAGTGTTTTTTACGTTCCTTTAATTTAGTTTGTCAAGACAAGAATCCCCAGTAAAGGACCTCAACAGAGGACGTCTACTAACATCCGCCAGGCAATCTGAGTGCTGAAAAACACAGCGGTAAGGAGTGCTGAGCGGCAACCACAGCTAATGAGATCTGGGGGGAGAGATGCTGCGCTAACAGCCTTCCTGCTTCAGTCTGGGAAGCACTGCGGCTTGATGTGGAAAGAACTAAATGATAGGGGTCCTGTCTTTCAGAAAGGACACGGCTCTGAGACGGTCAGTGCGTTACCAATGAGGAGCAGCATGTCTGAGAGTACCTCACACAGCTCTGCTCACTGGCAAAAGATAGATCTGAAATCTTTAAAACACATAACCTTTTGATTCTGAAATCCACTTTTATCTAATTAGGGTGATTTCCTTTGACCTTTACTTATAACTCCATGACTTTAACCCTAACTTATGACAACCTAAACCACCAATAAAAAGTTGATGCGCCAATTACCCCTGGAATATCATCTCAAAATACATAATTTTGTGTGAAGGGAAAAAATAATACCTCTCTGCCTATATATATAGCCTATATATAGTGTGGTATAGTAATATAAATATTTTTAATAACAATATGTCTCAATACGTCATACGTCACAATACTCAAGATACCAAGAAAATGCATTTAAAGAAGCCACTTTTTGGAGTCAATATATGTTATAGTTTTTTTTTTTGTATTTTGACAGCATAAAACCAAAGTAAAAGTGTTTATACACCTAGCAGATATATATATACAGATAGATAGTACGCATCAAAGGGTTAATGATCCTTTTTCTTCCTAAAACAAACCACATCTAAATACAAACGTGCAGACTCAACCCGACGTGAACTGCAAATCACTTTGCAGAGACTGCAATTAGATTGTCATCTTGACTGCCATAGTTCAAGGCAGTTATACAGGGTCACTGCAATCCCTCACCTTGAAAGTGCCGGCATAATCGTCAGGAGTTACGCCCTCCCTTCCTTCCTTCAGAGCAATGAGGGTAAAGCCACGAAAGTAAGATGGGCTGGAGGCATACAAACTCACTGGATAGAAAGAGAGAGAGAACAAAATATAGGTCAGAGGTACCAGAATTGAGCTTAACGGTAGGTCAGATCTCAACAGTGTGCCAGGGCAAGTCGCAAACTGCTCTCGCATTTGGCACGTACGTTTGCATGTAAGCGTGTGAGTTGTGCAAGGGTTTTTCACATGGAGCGGTGAATACATATGCATGTACAAACACGCTGGGCATAACACCCTCATAAAAAGGCATCTGCAGCTTAATAAAGGACACTTACAGTACAAGAATCCAAATTGCAGTGAATATCAGGTTATCGAGTATTTGACATTAAAAAGGTCCTGACAGGTAAATTATCATGTCAACATTTCAAATATATCCCAAGTTATAGAGAAAAATAACAGTTGTTCCAGTGTTTTTTAACTAATTATTACTTGTGTAGGTAGGACTGGTTAGTAACAGTGGATTGTAACAGTTAGCAATGACCATGATCGTTCCAAAGTGACAGTAAAAGCTGTTGGAAGACAAGGGTCATTTTAAAAGTGTAATTTCATATTATTATGATTGAAAACTCAATTATAATGGACTTTCTATTACAGAAATGGTTTCATCTGAATATTTGACTTATAACAATGTTATATCTACATGTTTGTGTGTGTGTGTGTGTACAATGACTGACCAGACATGGAGGTTTTTACCAAAAATGGGACTATACAAACACAGAATACATTTGCAATACTTGTTAAAGTTGTTTGGTTACAGTTTAATATATTATTCTTTATTTTTTTATTCAGTGTTCTTGTTCTTAATATGAACTATATATTTTGAATGCAAATGCTGTAAGAGAGATTACAATCATGAAGGTGATTATCATTATAATTCATGCCCAATGTATCCAATATCAAATTTATATTAGCGTTACATTGTATCAGTGCAACTACAACACTTTTTTGACACTACTTTGCACTGTTAAGTTATAAATTGTACGTTTAACCTACTATTTTGGTCTAGCAGACAAATATGTGCATTTTACATGGAAATTTGAGGTATCCAACCAATCCGAAGCAAAATGTGTTGGCGTACTAATCTCCCAGTCTCCATAATTCAAATGTCCTTTTTAGTAAAAAGCTACAAAATATCAGTTTTTCAAATTATTTCCAAAAAATATATTCAGATTCACCACATAAAAAGCCTTTTAGTAGGTTATTTTAGTGTCAGCCAACCTGGTTTACCTGTAGAAGATGCACTAAAGATGACGCTTTACGCACCAGTGTTTACAAACTACGCACATGTTGTTTTTGCTCAGACGTGCATTAAAAGCCTGTTAAATTGGTAAAACAGCAACGTTTGTGACCTCTAACCTCTGTAAGTGCTCCCGGGTTGGTAAGTTTCTGGGTCTCCTTCAACTCTGAGGCGAAACTCGTTCTGTCCGTCTCTCCGAGCGCCCCGCGTCTGCGACCGCAAGATCCGGCAGAAACCCCCCTCGGTCCTCGACTGTCTCTCTGCGGAATCTCTTCTGAAGGCATCCGTATGGATGAAAAGCACATTTAAGAAAACTAACAGCACAACCATACCGTCTTTGTCCATCATTGCCGCTTCTTTGCCTGTCCAAACACAAGTTTGCAGTCTAGTACAAGCGAGAAAGCGCAGTCAAAGAACTGGAAAAGGCGGTCAAAACAAACAGAAGCATAAATCGAGCAAACTTGTCTATTTTGGGGTCCATCCACGAATAAAAGAGAGCAGAGACGCCGTATCCATTCCCACTGAGGAGATGTGGAGATTGCGGAGCGTTGATAGTCCCGTGCCCGCGGAGCGCGAGATTGATTGAAGGCGAGCGCGGAGACAGAAGACTCAGATGTTGACTTTACTCAAAGGATATTCACACTGGCAAATACCTATATGGTCTCCTTGATAACCGAGCTCAGACTTAAAGAGCATAGATTCAGAGTTTAAACAAAACCTAGACATAGACGTCTGACATTCTTGGTGAGACGCTCTGAGGAGAAAGAGAGCTCGCGAATGTTTGAACAGCCGTGAGCTGCAGCAGCAGGAGAAAAGAATCACAGGGGGCTGCGCACTAAGGAGACATGGAGAATGATTTTGGGAACTCCTCCGTCTGTTGTGCTTGTTTATGCAAGGGAATGAATTGAGGGCTCATGTTTTTAATATGAGGAATTAACTGCATTTTTATTCCTGCCCCCCCACCAAAAAAAAAATTACATAATAATCAATCAGTGTCATTATTACAATTCTGTACTATTCAATCGCAATCTACTATTGCGTAAATATAATGTACAGTTCTATAAAAAATACTTTTTTTTTTTTTAAACAATATAGAAACTGAAACTAGGACTGGATCAGCAAATGTTAGTAGTATGGACCGCTTTCCTCTCCCTGCCAAAAGCATTTTGTAATCCTGCTCCATTTCGGGCTTTGCATTTCACATTAGTGTGAGAAATCCTCCGACCGACAGAGAAAACACCGATTCTTCGACTTCCAAAAGTCATTTAACTCCTTTTGCAGTTATAGAAATAGTTTTTATTGCTCAGTTAATGTTTGGGTTAAATAAAAGTTAAATCTTGTGAATATCTTGCTGTCTTAAACTGAATATTGTAGCATTACATTTCTAAACGCAGGCTATATGTAGGCTACTTAATTCAATATGAAACATACTTTAATGCTGAATGGAAAATATTTGCTGTAATGGCAGTCAAAGCTTGAAAGTACTGTCGTGGATACACATTAGTATGGGGGGAAGGGGGAGGGGGAGTCAGAATTGAGATATAAAGTCAGCATTCAGACATTGTTCCCTACATATCAGCCTAGTCTGACTTTTTTCTTGGAATTGCGAGACAAACAAACCCATTCAAAACCTTTAAAGCAGGTTACCTTTATTTATTCAATATCATAAATTCTATTAGTAACTTGAAAGAGAGAAGTTAGAGAAGCACACCAGCAGATGTCATTAACGCATTCTGACTGACTGCACTAATGCCCACTGGAAATATGCCATAGTAATGAAAATAATTTCCCATTCCCTCTTCAGTTTGCAAATGCGGTTATTGAAATCTGTACAAAAGAGTCAGCAAGAAATACACACCCCTTACATCAATTTCTGATATCCTAATATCAGATGGTTTATTAAAAAGCCTTTATTCACTTGGATATTTTATATTTGATTTTTTATATTATATTTTATATTTTTATATCTTTTATATTTATATAAAAAAATTAATTGCTCGTTTCAAAATTAGTTTGCCTCAGATCTTTTTTAATGTAATTTTTCCACATCAAAAAAAAAAATCTCTTACTGATCTTCTGAGAACAGGATTCTTCTATAATAATTTTTGGTTTGTTGTCGAGCCATCTATAGACATATTCAGGACAAAACAGCATGCTTCACCAAAAGGTCAACCAAAGCAGTCACTTTCTAACAATACAAAAGCCAAACTTACCCATAAATGTCTATAGAGGATGACCTTCCAGGCTGAGTTGTTAGTTTGGCACCTCACACATTCACTAACCTGTGTGTGATCTTGTCACCCAACCTATTGATCTGCCTAGGGTTGCGACAACTCAAGGGGCTGTGAAATATGGCAGTAGATTTGTTTGGCTGTATTGCCCCAGTAAGCTTGAGGCTTGTGTGAGAGAAACACAGCAGCAGCATTTGAGCTTGTTAATGCTTCAATTCATCTTTGGCACAGGCTGCACAACTCTAGAAAGAGAGATGAGAAAAGAAAGTTTAGACGTGGTAGACGGAGGATGAATGGCGAGAGGACTATTTTATTCCAGGAAGTTTCTGTTCCGTCCAGTTTTTTCACCCATGGAATCCAGTGACGTTAAGTTCAGAAGAATACTGTATATTTAAGAGTCAGTTAAATATAGGGGAAGTAGTGAAACACTTCAGCTCAACCAGATAAATCATAGACTTTGTTTGCGGTCTGACTGATTGCTGGCATGGCTATTTAAATATGCTAGTCATCTTAAAGGCATATAGTTTGCTAAAAAATGAAAATTATTGCATTATTTAAGCTACCCTCACTCCGTTCTAAACCTTTGTAATTTATTTTTCATAAAAAAGGTATAGATATATTAATTATATGTGTAGTACAGCTTAAAAACAGCATTAGAAGTACTACAAGGTACTGTACTACTTTGTTTTTACTGTTATTCTTAATTCTTATATATATATATATATACACATGCATGCACATTTTTAATATACTGTATATATATATATATATATATATATATATATACACACACACAGTTCTTTTTCAAAGTATCTAATTTTGTGTTCCCCAGACAAAAATAACAGCATGCTAGTTTAGAAAGACCTAATGTACATTTTTGGGTGCACTGTCCCTTTAAGTAACTATCACAGTATGAAACTGCTTTGCATCCAGATGTCATTTTGGTAACACTGACTTGAGTCAAACCTATCGGTGATTAAGCCAAATGGCAATTTAATGTCTCACGGAGACAGCTTTTACTACTTAAGGAGATGGTTGAGGTTGCCAGGAAGCTCTCTTTTAAGTGCTGAAAAAGTTCCATGACGGTCCAGATATCCAACGAGGTCATTGAGTCCGCTGGCATACATCATGTGAAGTTTGTGTTTATCCTGAAACATCACAGTGAATTTTAAAGTTGCAACACTGATAAAAAATTAGTTTTGGACAGATTCGGCACTGTGAAATGCTGTTTAAAAGCTCAGGTGTGAAACACCTCTCATGTATATGTTAATCACACGCTGCGTCAGCAGACTTTAAGACAGCTGAAGACCGGGGCAGGAGTGGACCTGCAGAGCTAAAAGCCACTCTGCGCTTTTCAAGTGAAGTGCTTTAGTCAGTTATCAGCATTATGAATAACACATCATAAGGCTGTGGTGCTTGTTGATCCCAAATGACGCAGACCCAGGAGAAGTGTTTGACTGACAGCTATATTGAAAGTCATGAAAAGGCTTGTGATTCTGTTTTTTAATGATTACTTTTTAAGTGAAAGAACCTTGCAGTTTTTTAAATACATTTAGGGGTCAAACACTACGTGTCTCAGAGTAAACAATAAAAAGTGAAACAAAGCATAAAACCACAATTGGATACAGTTGAAAATGTAAGAACTAGAACTACTGTTGTGAGAAATAAGATAAAACAGAGAAATAGTCAAAATTGTGCGATTAAGTCACATTAAGAAATACAGCCACAGTGTGAGAAATAATGTTGCGATTGCGAAAAAGCAGCACAATTTTCCATGCTAAACTTTCATTTGCATTTAAAAACATTAAACATTATTTATTAGAACTAAAAGCATTTTAGCAGTTCATTGTCTTTAATGACACCCAGTGTTACTCTGTCATGGACAGGCTTTTATTGGCTTTAATATCAATGTTTTGGCTGCATGTACTAGATGAGCACAGGGGTAGTTACGTATGTCCACACAGAGGATTGCGCTTGGCCCCCAAAAGTGGTAAGGACCATTATGCAGGCAAGCGCAGTGGCCTGTTGTCCTGAAGTGATGAATGTTCAAATCACTGGCGGCTAATGTACTGTGCTGGGGACTTTTTCTCTTAGTAGCATTCTAATTGACTGAGAGGCAAGTGATGCAAAGAAAGTCCATATGCCCATTTCCCCTGAAACACCCTCCCTCCTCGAACCTTCCCTTGATAATTAGTAGGCGTAGTTATGAAGAACGACCATGAGGTCTGCGTTTTCTCTTACCTCAGTTGGCATATGGTATGGGTGATGGTTTTAGACTTTCATTGTAGCTGATTTACAAGGTGTTTTGTCCTTTCTGGCTTGAAATGTAAAGCCTGCCTTAACTCCTTTGATAAAGCCTTCGTCTGGGAAATGGCACAAATATAGTTCGGACAACTGGAACATATTTAAACACAGATTACTGGAGCAGCTTTCTGAACCTGGAGACAAGATTTCAGTTAAATAAAATGAACTGAAGAGTCTCGTATTCTACTGTAATCATATTGACGTTTTCTCTTTGACCTTTCAAAGGGGAAACATTGAAACTGCTTGTAAAGTTGCATTTCCTTTCGGAATCGTCACATTCTAAATACATTGTTATTACAATGAACTTGGTCCCACCTTTGCAGCTATAACAGCTTCCACTCTTCTGGGAAGGCTTTTGCAGAAGATTTTGGTTTTTGCCCATTCGTCCAGTAAAGTGTTTGTGAGGTCAGGCCCTTATGTTGAATGACAAGTCCTGGCTCGAAATCTCTGTTCCAGTTCATCCTAAATGTGTTGGATGGGGTTTAGGTCAGGGATCTGTGTGGACCAGTTCTTCCATACCACACTCATCCAACGATGTCTTCATGGGCCTTGCTTCATGCATTGGGGCACATTTGTGCTATGATTTGCCTATTGGTTGTCAGAGCAAAAAATGTGAAATATGCAAAAAGCAAAAAGACACTCACCTTGTGGTTCAGAGTTTTTGAACAAAGTTTTTTGAAAATGTTACTGCAGATATTTTCTATTATATAACATGATATTCATAGATTTTGCTAACTGTGAATCGTGGATGTATGAGAATTGCTTTCGGGAAAAGGTTAGTGCAATTTGTGTCGCAGATGGTGGTAGTTTCCCTGACAAACAACGTTAGACTTGAGTCCCTCCAAAAAACAGAACCATTATTTCCTCTTCCAGTGCATCATATGGCCTTGTAAAACTGCAATACAAGCATGCAACCATGCATGGCATGAATGTGCAGTGACAGATAGGGTCAATGTCTGCTGTTTCTCATCCGAATCATCATTTCCGACTGTCAACAACATGTACTGAGGTCAAAGCATGACAAAACAAATGTGCTTTGACAATTATAAATTCATCTATTGTAGAAAGAGTCATTATTTTACTTTGCACTCGCTCAACGTGCTGTCTGCTTTTTTCTGATTTATCGTGAATGGATGGAGCCATCTCTAAATTGTCTTTAAAATAAATTTCTAATCAAAGTTGGTTTGAAAAGTCATTTCGGTACACTGCCTGCACTCATGAAAAATGTCATGAGAAATTAATGTCGTTTTTAAAGTAGTTTTAACTACAAGCAAATTTCTATTCAGACAAATTTTGAAGTATTTACAACCCAAGGGATAGGCTGGTTAACTCAATAAATTATAAAAATAAATAAATAAATAAATAAAATGTGTCTTAATTTACTCACTCTCATATTGCTTTAGATCTCCGACTTACTGTAAAATGTTTTTTGAAATAAAAAACGTAAATTTGTGAGACTGTCAAGTTCTTAAGAGATGAAAAAAGCACTAATAAACGTGTTTGTATGATCCATTTGTGATATTCCAAGGCAAATAATGGCTTTGTGTAAGAAACAGATTGAAACTGAACTATTATTCAAAGCGAAACTTCCCTTGCAGTGAGCCATCAACCGCTGTAACGGATCTTTGATTCAGTAAGATCATAAATGAATCATTTGTAAATGAATCATTCAGATAAGTTCTATAAACTGAATTTAAGGATTCATTTCAAAGCTGAAAAGAAAGATTCATAAATCAGACATAATGAACGGAGTAAATAATGAATCAAATTTCAAGCTTCCCTCACTGAAAGCTATCGGATGGAATATAGTGCCCTTTTATGGTGATTCATTCACTTTTATTACATGCAAGTGAGCGGCCAGGATATTCCACGGAAGAAAGAAAGTCAAACAGCTTTGGAACGACATTAGAGCAAACTATTCTTTTAATACAAAACAACAAAAGGGTGCGAGGAAACTACCGTAACAAGCCAATAAAAAGTTTAATACCGCATTTTCCTGCCAAAGTTGTTTTTTGTTATTTGCGAGAGTGCTTTTTATGGCACTGCTAAAACATCTTTAAAAAGCTGCAAGCAATTTGAAGGCCCCATAAATCCAGTTTAATTGTTTTAAAATGGGCTGTAAATTCAAGCCAGTTTTGTTGATTTCTGATGTACAGAGCCACTCAACTCCAAATGATGTCATGGCGAATGGCGCAAGATTCTGCCTTCCTGTTTTAATTGGAGCTTAATGTACTCATTCTATCATGGAGGAAACTGCTTGAGATATTTCCTTTTGATGCACCATGTGTCAGAATAATGAGTTCTGGATGTAATTTAAACGTCGTATTAGCGTTTTAAAACACTAATAAATATTCTGGCCTCCAGAAAGCTCAAGAAGCGGCTACCCAGCATAAAAAAAGGTTTTGAGACCCAAAAGCGATACAGCAGATGACGTAAGGGAGGAATGGGATGCAAGCAGGCTCTTTTCAAACCCAAATCCACTGTCAGAATACTAGATGAAACAATGCATCTTGCAATAATGTGGTTATGTGTGAGACCACCTGTAATCTGAAATCCCAATGGCGCTTTGTACGTATTCTAATCTGTGCGTTTTGTGCTCTGAATTCGCCCGAGAGCGCCGGCCTTGTCCAAACCACTGTAATTACCTCTCTTATCTGAAAAGAGAGGGCTTAGGCCATTCCCTTCTGCTAAAACAGCCACTTTGTATGTCACGTTACAAAAAAACAAGAGCAGACACTGCTTTTAGTATTGTGTTCAGAAAGATTTAATATTCTGAATGAAACTAGATGTGCTTCCCCCAGTTCGCTTCGGTTTGTGTTTGTGACTCCAAGCAGCAGAATACAATCAAAGTCCATTATGACTGGAACAGCGAATCGTATCTCTTGAATATAAATGTGCTGTGGAGAGGAAATATGACTCAAATTAAATTTTATTAATACTAACTATGGGTCTGTGCAGATAAGGATAGAACAGAAAAACTCTTGCTTTCTGCACTTTTACCAGATATAAAAAAGAGTGGTTATTTCAACAGCCTCATGACAAATTTGTTTGTAGGCTTTTTTCGTACGTACGCTATGTTATGAGGTGGCTAATTCATTTTCGATTTTGTTCAATTTAAATGATTAAATCAATTTTGGAGGGCGGGTTCTGGGTAAAAAGAAAATCCATAAAAACTGTAAAAAGAAATCCGTTAAATTTACTGAGAAAATCGGCAGCTGTGGTTGCCGGAATTCAACTGTAAAAATACGGTAACAATGTTTTAGGTTTTAGGGCTTTAAGTTAAATTTACATTTAAATACCATAATTTCATTAAGTGATATAATGGTAATATACAAAGCTATTAAAGTATTGAACTCTGTTTTGCCACCAAATGCAGATGGTGATGAGAAAGTCACATGATGAAACAAAGCCTATCAAAGGCTACTTTTAAATACTACAAATTCAACAAATTGTGCAACTCCTAAAGTACAAATTAGCCACCTCATAAAATATGTATGAATCGCCGTAAGATCAGGCTGATTAGTTTTACTATTAGCCTAGAGCTTAATACATTAAATAATAATATTATATATATATATATATATATTTTTTGACAAGATGAGATTTCAGGTTTGACTCTGATACTTTTTGAAGCCGTTATAAATTGGCTATTTTGCTTATGTATAAAAAAAATTGTATCTTCAAATACTTGTCTTTTTGAAAGATTCTTTAAAAGAATAGTCAAGAAGAGTCATTTGTCTCAGGATTCGTGCTACACTGAGTTTTATTTACTAAAAACAACTGGCTCAAAGGAGATCAGACTACAGTGGCTGCATTTGTATTTTTGATTAAGTAAAAAGAATGGGCTCATATAAAAATATTTTGTTGCAGGAATAGGGCTACAACAATTGGCTGCATGTATTTGATTTACCAAGAAAAAAAAAGAAAAAAAGAAAGATAAAAAGACTCTCAGGAGTCATTTGTTAGTGAAGTGCTGCATGCATTTAAATTCACTACAAAAAGCCAACTCATGTAATCATTTATCATTTTCATCAGCAGAATCAATTTTTTTGGGGAAAAAATGCTTCTATGCATCCATTGAAAATAAGAGCTAAAAAACAAAAAGAGTAAAAAGATTTGTAATGGGGTTTTAAGAACCAACATCAGGGATGTTCATATTCAGATTGTTATTAATCAGAAATCTGAAATTTTAACACAGCTCAATGTGGTGTAAAAAGTCACTCAAATAAATCTGATACTGTTTAAATGACACATAAGAATGGTAACCAAGAAGAATTACAGGCCAAAGGCCTAAACACCCATATACTGAAACATTGTGAATGGTTATAAAATAAATAGCTTTCAAAAACAACTTTTCAACTCCTATTTACACAGTAGTTCATCCGAAACCTTTTCCTCTCGTAGTCGACTCTAGAGAACTTGAGGGTCAGTAGAACATAGCCAAAGGATGACACTTAACTCAAAAGTGTGGCTTGGGTGCAACTGCAACAGACTAGAGAGAAGGAAATTAATGAGCACTCAGCGGCTTGTGAAGTACACTTTGATGCTGCCTTGGTGCAGGACACACTTCTAACATGTAACAAGGGCCAAAGCTTAAATGTTTATTCCATCAGACATCAGAGTGGATACTAACACCACAAAAAACCCCAACCGGATAGGATTGCCAGATCTTTGCTCTTTTTTAACTCTTCAGAAAACAGAGCCCAAAAAAAAATAATTAAATATATAATTGATGCTTACCTAAAATACAAATTGTACCACATGTGACATACCTTCAGATCAGTTTTCAGTCAGTTTTTTGGCTCATATGTCATTTTTCTAAATCGTCTGCCATCTAATGGCAGTTCAGGGTGAGATGGAAAGATTCTTCAGAGAAATGAAGTGTCAAGGCAGTAATGAAAGCAATGTATGGCACTTACAAATGGTACAAATTGTATTGAGCAGATAAGTGCAAGGAAAATATCCACTGACAGCAGAAAAGAAGTACATCCATTAGTATATTTGACAAATATTTACACCAAGCTATCTAGATAGATAGATAGAAAGATAGATAGAGTGCAGTTTATAGTGTGCAGTCTATAGTGCAGGTTTTATTTGGAGAGACATTTTGCTTTTAAATTACCTCTCCAAATTTGATGAATCAACTAAATTCTAGGAAAAGCCAACATGAAATATACCCCTTTTAAAATAAATTGAGCATGTCAGTTTTTTAGTAAATACACTCTAAAAGCAAAACTAAAACAGACACACACACACACACACCCACAATTCATCATTTTAATCTAAATTTCGTAAAAGAGAGAACAAAGCACCTCAACCTCAAGGAAGAGCATTATAATCTCAATGAAGCATGGAATCATGCAGAAATAGACAAAAAGCCAGAATGGGAGACTAATCAAACCTGCAAACCAAACAGACATGGCTAAATGTGTATTGGATATCAGATGGAGAATAGACATTTAATTAAATCCAGATTGTGGGCGCTCGGCAGAATCCCAGAGGCACTGTCTTGTCCCTAAAGACAAAAAAATTAATTCAAATTTATTACGCAATTAATTTGCATCAGTATTGGGTTGGCTCAGCATCGGAATGTTATATGATAATATGTCACTGAATCTTTTTCAAGAATGCCAACAGTCCTCATTTTCCCAAAATCTTCCATAGCAACTGCAGACAGTATCCTGATTAAGCTTTTGTGCATAAATTGGACAAATAATGATGCTAAAAAATACTTTGTCATAACTGGACAGTTTTGCAGCCTCATCCAATATATATGCAAATTCCATGGTGTTTGAGTGGATATTATTTTGGCCAAATGAAACAAAATATGTCTTGCGCTCCACAGCTAATATATGACAACTTAACACTTGGCCTTTTATTTTTAAGCATGAAATGTCTGTTTCCTGCCCATAACAGGCGACAACTGTTTCTTTCCCCACCAGACTCAACCCTATTCAAAACCATTTGACGAGCACACACACACACACACGTATTTAAATGTATATATTTATACAATTTATATTATATACAAATATATTTAACATAATAATAAAACATAACATAATATAACACATATCACACTCAAACACACATTTCATGTCAACAAAAACTTATATTATATTTTTGATATTACAATTAAAAAACAACATTTTGACCCAAATATCAAAACCTTTTTTTCAGCACTGCCGCTGTACAAATAGGTTAAAGACTGTTTTAACCTTTAAAGCTAAATCTTTTGGTTTAAAGTTTGTACGAATGATTAAATAAACATTTGTTATAAAGCAGGTTTCCAGTTCAGCACCTCTATTATGAGCTGAACTAGCAAAGTCATAGCGGCTGCAACGAGCTTGTGTCTAATGCATGTTGATAAGGCCGTTCTCTTTTAATCTTTGTAACACATGCAGCAATTTGCCAGGGAAAATTTTGAAACAACCAAACATTGTGTTGTTAAATTATGCTTCTAAACATCCCATATCTGAAAAGAAAAGAAAAATGGCAGTTACAAATTCTGTTGCCGTCACATCCTGAGCTTTAGACTACGGTGCTTCTCATAGATAGTAAAAATCTCATCCTAAGTGACTTGCTACATTGCACTCACTTATACGGGGTGACTCCTGCTAAACAAACACGTCTGCAGTAGGTTTGTGACGAAGCCAACAATCATTATTTACTGAGTTCAGATAGCTCCACCTGCCTTAAAAGGACTAGGGAGGTTCTGGCAACGCACATTGCTTGCAGGCTTTTGGCATGTATTCATATTTGAGGCAAAAAGGGTATATATTATGGAATTCTCTACTAATCGCCTTGATAGTTACTTCCCGTTTGGATGGGTTATGAATGTATGATTATATATCTTGTCTTTTAAGTAAGATGTATTTTTGCAGGCTACATCGTGCTTCGTTTTCACTTGTGCGCAGCTACAAAAGCAATTTCTCCCCCCATGAATGATTAAATGTTTCCCTCATAATCTATTGAATTTGGCCCTAATGCAGCTATGAAACAATAAACAAACCACAATGGAAGCCACTAAAGCACAAAACTAAAGTAATTTTCCAAATGCATGAGAAACCCTTTTTCTATTTTTAACAGCAAATGCTCAGCTAATGGGAACGGCGTTTTGTTTGGGATTTATGATAGCTTTTTTCTTGTTATTTTTGATTCTTACTAATACTTCCTAAATAGTTTTAGAAATGAAAACACATTTTGTTATGTTGTCTATTATTCATACGCTTGCCACAATGTTACGGCTCAGTAAGGAAGCATTTATGGGTGTTTCTTCTACTTTTATGCCCTAGCAGTTCATTTTTATTACGGTTAGCAGATTTCATTGTCCGCTTTTGCATCACAGGATGCTTGCATTATTTATTTGGGGGTGAGGGGAAATTATAATATATATATATATATATTACAGCTACAAAACAACAATTGGACCCAAATCAACACAGCCTTAATTGGTAGCTTAATATGGTCAGCTATCTATTCTGTTGTCTGGATACAAAACTCCAAAACGCAAAATGTAATAGAAAAAAAAAGTATAATAAAAAAAACTGAGAAAAGAAAACTTAGAAAATATATATATATAAAAAAAATGTATAATAAAATATATAATAAAACATAATTATTTTTTTGCAGTTAGTTTTTATATAAATTAGCATATTTCATTGTTTGTATTTGTATTATGGGATGCTTGCATTAAAATGGTCTGGTCTGCTGAAAATGAAAATGCTCTTTATCTTTGGTTATTTTTCAAATAACCACCTCAAATTTTCCATCTTGGAAAGGAAAATAAAAAAGGGAACTGCAGCTGTTAATCTCGCAATAATTTGTTTTTTTTATCACAATTCTAAGATATAAACTTGAGTTTTCTTGAAAATAACAGTTCTGACTCCATATTTTATATTCAGTATATATAAGTCAGAACTGTAAGAAAAAAAACATAATTATGAGCTAAAGAGTTGCAATTTTACTTTTTTTATGCTGTGGTAAACAAGATCCCAAAATAGACTTCAAAAAGTTCACGCCAAAGTGAAAATTCTGTCATTAATTCCTCACCCTCAAGTTGTTCCAAACCAATAAGACCTTTGTTCATCTTCAGAACACAAATATATTTTTGATGATATCAGAGAGCCATCTGTCCCTCCATAGACAGCAACTGAACTGATCCTGGTCATATTTACTGTTGTTTCCATCAGATCTTATTTTCAAAAAATAATGAATTATTATACAAATCAACTGTACAATCCAACTGTTAATTGATGCTTCATTACATTATGACACGATGCTGTTCTCCTTACGTTAGTGTTAATTCAATATGAAGGTGCTTTATCACTAAGCAATGACAAAGAAAAAGACAGACTTTCCTGATTCTGTTCCCAGCACTCTCGCATCGGAAAAACAATTTCAGGGAAGCAAAGGTGTAATGATTAAAATTATGGAATGGAATGTTGCATCCAATCATTTTCCTTAATGCCATAACTAAATGCACAAAGTAAAATATGGTAAATGACTGCATAGTGCAGGACGTTGTTCTTTAAGAGTAATTCTGTAACGAAACTCATAATTCTTCAAGATGACTCATATGACTGACTTTCTGAACTTTTCAAACTTCGAAATGCAGCAAATGTAACAGAAAAGCATTATAAAAGCAAAACCTAACTTGTTATTCAATAATTACCTGAATTATTTTGTCAGTGAATTGAAGTCAGAAACTAGGCCAGTATGATTCATTCACACACAAACCAGTTTTATGCATTATTAAAAGAAATGATCAATGTTAGACTTAAAGTTACTAACTGCTACACAGCATAACTTCTTAGCACCATAGCATCTTTTATGATGGCATCGAGTTGGAACTTTTTATTTATAGGCTCAGTGAAATTTCTTTTAGTAATTACTGCCAACTTATGTCATTTGCTTTGAACACAACACTATTGTCTTTTTCTGTCTTTCATCAGCAGAACAACTGTGTAAAGCACTGGCTTGTTTGAACTTGTGCAAGCACAGAACTGCTATATTAGCTTATCCTCCGAGACGATTTGCTTAAATTAGAATAAAGATCAAAGAAAATTACTCATAACAACTGAAAATCTCTCTCTTTTTTCTCAGCCTCACAGTGGAATGGTTAATATGTCAAAAAGTGATTGTGCAACCAACTTTTAATCTTACACAATAACATTACATACTGGATTTTCAACTTTTTCTAAACATTAGTTATTTCTGCTTTAAAGTACCAATGAGTACTTTTTTGACATCTGGGAGAAGGCTGACATTTTATCTTTGCATTTGAATGATTGTTCAGAATATATTCAGTGTAAATGATGTGGAGCCAAAAAAAAAAACATTTTTCAAATCACATTCTTACAATCTTACAATGGACTACAGCATGTTCTTATAATATACTATATTTCATCAGCAACAGGTGGCAATATCTGGCAAATGGACAACGCAGTATTCTTTGAATTCTGGCCTAAAATAACACCCCTTTCACTTCTGAAAGCGTAGTTAAAAGATCAAATGTTACCATATAGTCTAGATCAGACTTAGTAGATCGATAAAGAAATAAGGTTTCTGCCGGCTCATCTGTGTGGTTGGTATAACTTCAAATATCAAGCCATATTTTGATCAAAAGTGTGCAGCATCATAGAAAGAGTTATATGAAGTTGTTCTGAACAGTTAAAATGGTCCATTTGACCATCCTTTCACTCGCATGTAAACAAGGCTGATTATGTCAAATACATTAAAGCTTGTGTACGCCTTGCGTTGCAATACTCTACCAATACTAGAAGAATGGTAGAGGTAAATGATGTTATTTTTGTTTTCTTTGTGCAAAAAAAAAAAGTATTTTTGTAGATTTCATCAAAAATATCTTAATTTGTGTTTCGAGGATGAACAAAGGACTTATGGGTTTGGGATGACATGAGGATGAGTAATTAATGCCAGAATTTTCATTTTTAGGTGAACTAACCCTTTAACTTGGCTGCTGTTATAACCAAGTAACCTACCCTGCACACTGTTCATCAGAAGAACCCTCCAGATCAAAAGGTCATTGTTTTATGTACAATTTTTTTATTCAGAACAGTACAAAATAAATAAAAAAATGCAAATATCATAAGTTAAATGCTATGATTGCTGATGTATGGTTTAGAATTGGTTTTTGCAGCTGCGATTATTTGGTAATTTATTATGGGGGGTGCTCTCACCTGGACATCTGTCAGCCTGTCAGTAAACATCAGTTTATTTACCATCGAGAAATATCTATGCTCTACATTCCCCTGCGAACATTTATTATCATTCCTTTATTTAAATAATCAAAAAGCAATGCCTATTAACTTCCACTTCCTCTTATCAGTGCAACATTTTCCTGCATCCAAAAGAGAAGTCTTAAAATCTCTGGTTCTCAAAGGCCTGTGAAAATAGTTTCATCTTTGAAGCAAACAGCTTCTTCTGATAGAAAAGATGAAAGGTGCAGAGAGAGAGAACGAGTATCCAGTTTATCCACACAGCAAACAGAGATGCATGCTTTTTTTCCTGAGTATTTGCATGTGAATGTGAGAATCTGTTCCCATGGCTCTCTCAGGCACGAAAGGTAGGACGACAGCACAATAGCTAATGTTTAGCATTTGAAGATCCCAGTGACAAAACGCCTCTCTATTTAGCCTTCACAAACACTGCCGAGGGACGATTGGACCAAACTGGGAGAAGGTGACAATGTATTAAACGCATAATAGAGTTCTTGCAGGAAACACAATCAGGTGGCAAGGACGCACAGTCTGTTCTCCAGCATTGTGGGAAGTTAAATAAAGCTTCGCTGATGATTAAACAGAGGAACGCTGTGTTCTGCTCAAGCTGTTTATGTTTCACCAGCAGAAGTTTTAAATTGCAAGTGTTACAACAAGCTTGGAACGAGCGCCTCCATGCACTCACAATGTCTCTTCGTTGACCGTGAGCATATGTTGTGTCAGTATAAAGTACATTTTGTCATCTCGGTGTTCAATTTCTGGAATAACAGTCATTGCTTCTGTGGCCGCTATGGATTGCACCTTCACAGATGCTGCATACACCACTAAACAATCCGACAAAGGCTTTATAGGATGGTATACACATGTGGCACACTGGCAATTGTGGAAACTTAGTTTCTAGTGTGAGGACAGAACTGATCCAGATAATGAACTCCCATTTCCCATAGTACATACTGGCACTCGGACAAAAGCGCACACTTGGGGCCAATAGCACATGAAGCTTGCCATGTGTTTGATATAACAGCAATGGTTTTATTATTAAGGTTTGCAGCTTATTTTTGTAGCAGTACTCATTTTAAAGTTTATGAAAAGACATTTTCAGCTGAGAATTGGATTTCTAGTGGGTTTTGTTATTGGCAAATTAAAAAATTAAAAATTATATATATATA
>JAUYWG010000066.1:7224970-7235549 GCA_034779775.1 Enteromius afrohamiltoni | reverse complement strand
TCTATATAAGACCTTACAGCTCACAATGCATGTCAGAGCAAATGAGAATCATGAGGTCAAAGGAACTGCCTAAAGAGCTCAGTGACAGAATTGTGGCAAGGCACAGATCTGGCCAAGGTTACAAAAAAATTTCTGCAGCACTTAAGGTTCCTAAGAGAACAGTGGACTCCATAATCCTTAAATGGAAGACAACCAACGTTTACCATCCAACCTAACGGAACTGGAGAGGATCTGCAAGGAGGAATAGCAGATTATCCCCAAATCCATGTGTGAAAAACTTGTTACATCTTTCCCAAAAAGACTCATGGCTGTATTCGATCAAAAGGGGGTTTTACTAAATAATACCGAATACTTAGGATCCTGTGATATTTTTTAGTTTTTCTTTTTTAATAAATCTGCAAAAATGTCAACAATTTAGTGTTTTTCTGTCAATATGGGGTGCTGTGTGTACATTAATGAGGGACAAATTAACTTAAAGGTGCTCTATGTGATGTAGCAGCTCGAGATTTGAGCTCAATTTCCTTTTTATCTATTTAATAACATGTCATTTAATAACATTGGGAAAAAACTCAGTTTCAAATTATTAGGGGTGCTAATAATTGTGGTCAACAAGTTTTGGAGAAAAACATTTATTTCACAATTAGATTTTCTCCCCATTTCAATTGTTTTAATTCAATGATAGGTTAGAATTTTGTGAATTTTTTTGAACGAAATATCAAAAGGAAAAAACACAGCCACCTTCGCTCCGATTTACCAAGGGTGCCAATAATAGTGGAGGGAACTGTATATATACACTTATATGTTATGTCCATTTAATTTAACATTTCTGTGGAAAATACAGAATACACTGTGTTAAACCATGTAAATGTTGAGTATAATTTGCATATGCATTACAAATTCTACAGATTCACTCTTTGGCAGAGGCCAAGTGTTGAAAGCTGTGAACAGGCACACACAAAACCATAGGTTACTCACACGCATGTCATTCAAAATCCATAACATTCACAAAAATATTGTTTTTTGGAGCAAATCCTGCAACTCTATTCATTACAATGAAAGATAATGAGGACTGGTGGTGTCAAGCCTAAAAAAAACGATGGAAAAAATGTAAACTATAATAAAAGTGGTCCAAATTACTTTCCATGCCTTCATGCAATTCATTTGGTTCTAGAAACTAGAACACTAAAGAATTTGATTATCAAAGACACCAGACATCACTACTTTCTAAACAAATCTCGTTGATGTGATTTCAAGTTTTTCATTAAAAAAAGATGAAAATTGGAACACAGTATGAGTTGTTTTTTGACTTTTTGAAGTTGCATACTTGAGGAACTGACACATTTCAGTTGCAAGCATTTACTAAACGTTTTAGCTGGAGAGTGAATATGCATGTTGCCTCTTCATTCACCTATAACATAAAGGCCCACATCTTTTTCAAGTTGCTTATGCTGCACTTCTTCCACTTCTTTTCTATTGGCTGTGAGGAGTCGTCTGATTTGTTTACTCGGGGTCAATTTGCTCATCCCTCTATTGTGCTCCAGAATATTCATCACAGCTGTGTACACTTAATTGCCATGGAAACAATTAAAGCGCCTTCAAGTTAAGAATCTGCATCTGCCCAGCTGCAATAACAGAGTCTTGGAATTAAATTAGAAATGTCAGTCAAAAGATGTAGGTGGAGAAAAGGTTTTAGGTCACTTTAGACTGCACAAGACTGGCATGCTAATGGAGCTGCATTTCCTGTGCTTTCCTTTCTCGTGTAATAGTGGGTTATCAAGAAAACGAACATCTTACAGTGGAACTGTCCTACCCTGGGGCTGCCGAAACAAGAAATACCAAAGACCTGGATCTTTTCGCACTTCCTTCCCATCTTTCGTTCTTTTCTCCCCTTGCTTTTTTGGCACTGCCAGTAATTTCCCAATGGGTGTTAGCACAGTAAAAGTCATTATCTTTTCAAACTGTGGCAGCATAGCCTAAAGTGTCTGCTTCTTCGACACTAAACTACGGACCCTCTGACATCCACCTTCTATTCTCCAGTCGGATTGACTGGCTTGGAATAGATAGCTCTCAAACATCAAGCAGAGAAATGAAATATAGTCCGCACTTAGAGACAGGTGAGGAGACTAACTCACTGACACACACACACACACACACACACACACTGGGTGGGTGATGTGTCAACTTGCCACCAATCCTTTGACCCAGCACAGACACCATTAGAGGAACAAATCAACTGAACCAGAAGAATGGGATTTGTTCCAGCCATCTTTTCACATGGAAATATGGACAAGTGGAGAAAAGGATAGGCTCCTCCTCCACCTAATTGGTGGAGAGAAATAGACATTTATTACCTGAGGAAGGACATGAATAAATACCAATTTATTGGTTGCAGCACAATATATTCAGAGACATTTACTCATCTCATGTCATTCCAAACACAAATTACTTACTTTCTTATATTTACTTGATTCATTTCATTCATTCATATTCATTACACGGCTCTCTAGAATACTTGATTATGATATTTGGTGCATTCAGTTGTCATATACTTACTGCGGTAATTGAATGTAACAGTTGGGCTCTGGAATAAAATAATACATTTTCATTTTCTCCAAAAAGGGAACTTACTGTGAGCTTCGAGCTAACTGTTGAGACACTGCACGATTTTAGCAGTACTATAAGATCATTATCACACTGTGACACGTGGATATAATAAACTTTGCTATGATGTGTGTAAACTGTACGATGATGACGACTATTGACTCATACGCTACAATGCACGTTACTATAAACAAATAAAATGTCAACAGCATGCACTAGTGGTAATCAAAAAGACATTTTATGCAAGGTGAAAAAAGTGGAAGCAGTGAAAGAGGAAGATAAAAGAGCTTGGGGTAAGCGGTTTTATGATTTAGTTCCATGTTGTGTTGATTTCATAGTGCATTTTAACTAACTGGTCAGTAAATGTGGATTGCAGCAGTAAAAACTGCGTAATAATCATGCTGTATTTTTTTAAATCTTTCTTACTGTACGACACAGGACTATTGAGCTACGATCACATAAATTGCCATGATTGTTTCACAATGCCAATCTTTTGTTTAGGACAGTAAAAATTGTGTTTCAATTAGCAATCAATTAGTTTCTCGTTAGCAGAGACTGCAATACATGAATCAGGTGTGTCTGACAAGGGAGACATACAAAATGTGCAGGGCAGGGGTGCTTGTAGGACAGTACTGAAAACCACTGGCTTAAAGGGTTAGTTCAACCAACAATGAAAATTCTGTCATTAATCACTCACCCTCATGTCATTCCAAACCCATAACGCCTTCGTTCATCTTCGGAACACAAATCAAAATATTTTTGATGATATCAGAGAGCCACCTGACCCTTCATAGACAGCAACACAACTGAAATGATCCCAGTTCCAGAAGCGTAGTAAAAACACCGGTAAAAAGGTCCATGTGACATCAGTGGCTCAACTACAGTTTTGCAACGATACGGAAATACTTTTTTTTGCGCAAAGGACATAAGGGTGAGTAATTAATGACAAATTGTACATTTTTGGGTGAACAAACCCTTTAATAGAAGCTTCACAGGTTCAGTCTGGGATTATTTTGAGGAAATTATGTCCCGATTATGCATTTTGCCTTGTTTACAATTTTATCCCATATACCAGTTATATGGTAATTTTTTGTGTTTGGCCCCATATACTTGAATTGCTTTGCTAAAAGAAGGTTTCCTTCATCTGGAATGACACAAGGGTAAACAGAATTCTCATTTACAAGTAAGCAATCCTTTTAAGGCCAGTAAGTGAATTATCTTGAGGTTAAGGCACATGCTTGATTTTTATTATCCCTGGAAAGCATAAGACCGTTGGCTTTTTATCTAATTCTGTCTTTTAATCCCGCTGTCCAGCAGACACATTCATAACAGAAGTATTAGCTGAGGAAGACAGTTTTAACCAAAAATATCTTTGCACCGTCCATACAAATCCTCCTCTGTGGTATCTTCTTTCATTTAGAGTATAAAGTATGTAAAGTTCTCTGTCTGTTCTGAAGTGCCAGAGAGTATCTACTTGAGCGAATCAAATTTGCTTTGTTAAATCCCCAAAAATAATATACCCAATAGTTCGAAATGCCAATTTCACTCAACGTCAGTTTTGCTGGAAGAAACCAACAACAGAAACCCACAATGATTTCCATTAGTACACTGTGAGTACAGGGATCTAATTATGAATAATTGGTATCTGGTTTCTCATCGTGACAGGAATCTGGGCTTGTCTGTATGAAATCATTATAGCCCTAATCGCAGAACGGACGCTGCGCCCTTCATAAATCTGCATTAGCGTGAATCTCACTTTGAAAGACTTGTGGGTACGGCTGCTTAAATCACTATTACATTCACATTACTGTACTTGCTGGAGTTGTGACATCTTGACAAATGGCTTACATTGCACAAATATCACTTGAAGCTCAACAACGGATTTGCTGTAACACAGCAATTACGTTTAACATATGTTTTGAACAATCAAATGAAGCTTGATTCAATATGCTCAAGATCTAGCACTGAATAAAGCCGATTTGCAAATTGTTGTAGGCACCGTACTCAACTTGGATCCTTATTCTTATGCACATTTGATTACAGAGAACCGCATTAAACCAACCGAGAAAATAATCAGACCGTTTATAATAGTTTTCTTTTTGCATCATTAGTTTTTATAAAGATTATTACAGTAAACTCAAAACTCATGGCACTGTAAGTCAAAAGACATTATGCTTCATCCAAAGCTTAATAAACTAGATCTCAGTTCCTTCTCACAGACGAAAAGAAGATTGTGTTTTTTTCTCTGTTTGAATCCAAATTGTCTGTTTTCTTTCACCACTGACCTTTCCGAACCTTCAGAGATAATGATTTTTGATAAGCCACAGAGAAAATTTAAATGTAATCACTTTCTACACACCTCTGTTGGACTTCTGTGTCCAAGAAGGCTGTCTTTTATGAACAGTTTCTCTGGAGAAATGAGTCATACTGTGATATTTCAGTTTTTCTGTTTGGGTCTAAGCAGGTGAGAGAAGCTTTATCAATGGCCACATAAACAATAATTACTGATGAAAAATACAACTATATGTCATGGGAAACATTGATCTATAGGCATTCATATAAAAATTTGTCTACTTGGCAGTACATGTGCAAATGCACCTACATACGAGCAGCAACTGAATGCAACAGTAGTAAGTCTGTGAAGATACAAGCTGAACTGAAATCCCTGAATATCTGTTTACAGTACATACCTTACGGACGCTTAACATGCCAATAACCTGTAAAGTAGAACTATAGTTTTTAAAGAAACAGCCAAAGTTTTCTTTTAATGTAATAAAAATAAGTTGCCCCTTCTGAAATCAAGCCTTTCTCAAATGCATGTCGGTGTGGCGTCAAACCGACAGAGGCCACTCCCACAATAGTTGACTGACAGCAGCATGTCACACAGACTGAACTGGAGTCTTACCTCAGACCCGCCCTGAGTGAGCCGTCATCAGACCGAGACGCAGAGACAAGCATGACTCCTAAGAGATTGAGGTGTTTTGTTGTTGATTGTATTAATGAACATAGCAGTAGTCATTTACCCCCGACATCTGAGTGACTGAAGACGCGGAGGAGTAATGTTACGTTTGGTTACAACGTAAATTTTTTGCAATTTGAAAATGAACAAACATAATTTAAAACTCATCATATACATTAATCAGTTGCAAATTATACACATACTCACTACAGACAAACACATACTGATAAAATTATCCCAAAAACAGCAAACATAAAATCTTATCTTCATATAAAAGCTTTTTACTTTATACAGGCTCTCTGCCTTGCCCTATTTATTTTGCCTGACACTGAAAGTTTGCTTCAACACAAAGACATAGACTATCTTCGCGCTAATGGAGATGAATTAAGCAAAATTCAGGTCTAGGCCATTTCATTTCCTCTGTCATCATGCTTTTAGGTTAATTCACAAGCAACATTACAATTCTAAGGTCTTTATTTTGAACATATTCATCATCAAATAATTGAAAAAACCTTACAAAGCTTGTTTTTGATGAATCTGAGCTTGGAAGCTATTTGCCGGATTTATGTCGAACGGCTTCTATCATTTGATGATGAAATGCTGGGTAATTTGTCTGTAGTTTATAGCTTACAAGAGGAAACATCACACTTAGGTGCCCTATAAATCTCCAAAATCTACCAACAAGACTTTTCCACAAGACAAACTGCAGGCTAGCGACATCTGGCACGGGATATGAGTTTTGCAACGCTGCTGTGAAATATAATTTTGCCACAATGTGTCATGAGTCACTTCTTTCCTTATTTTTATAACTGTGTTTCACACCAAGAGATTCTGCCACCGTCAAGCTGATGTTCTCCGTAGCCCTTGGCTTCTTACAAAATGAAACACAAAAATGAAACTTTATTGAACTGCACCTTGGAGATACCCAGGGCGTAGCGGTCTCTTTACTGATATCTCAAGTGCTTCACCTTGTAGAAGGAATATTGGAGCGAGTAAGATTTAAAAAGAAAGAAAAACACCAAGAAAAAACAAAGCAGCCTTGAAGCGATTTCAGATTGCTCCTCATAACCTTCCAATACATTCCTGCAGAATCCAATTTAGTGCAAGATATGGAATAAAACTGTCACAGAATGGGAAATGTTATCACCTACTGATGTTTAGACATACTGTGTGGGTTAAATTGAATATTTCTGTGAAGCTTTGAGATTTTTGGGCTTGAAATTCACTTGTTCTTGCCAATTATTTTATTTCCAGTTTCACAGTAATGTCATTCGCTGCAACACTGATATATTCAGTGGGCTTATTTCAATTTCACATTAGGTGATTCTACTTTAGTGTGACGACAGATTGAAAGTGTGCTTATCAACAATGTGAATAAATCACTGAGCTTGGATTGCGGTGCCGTATATATATGCCCTTCACTGTGATATCCATCATTATTTTAATGCTTTGCAACATCTGAAACCGTTGGATGGTGCGGTGTCAGCCAATTCGCACCTGCATGTGTTGGCGTTGAGTTCAGGGCTTTCTGATTGCACAATGTCCCCGTCAAAGGCTCCGCTGGGACTTCAGGTGTAAGGCTGACCTGTCATTCCCTGCAAGGCTTTGTGTCTTTTTATATGCTGATCATTAGCCGAAGTGAGATGTTTGAGTGTTGTTTTTGCACTGAAGCAGAAATATGTAATAAGACTATATCACTGGCACCAGGGGTTCATAACCCAAAAATCTAGCACAGGACTGTTCAAACAACAGGGAGAAGACAACGACGAATGCAAATAATAACTATACAATCATCCATACTTATGTTGGTGTTCCCGGTACAAAAATGACTGGCCTTTTCAGAATTGCTTGCAAATTTCTTGTTATGCTAGATTGTCACCAAATCTTGGGTTTCGGTCACACAGCAGCAGAACACGGTTGTCAGTCCTGTATTTGGGAATGGCAACCATATTTTATATACAGGTCTTGTTCAGCAGCTTACAGTTGTGGTTAGAATTCTGTCTGTATGAACATGCAACGGGAGGCAAGTCTGTACTCCTTACCAGTAACCATAGCGACAGTGACCGAAGTTATTATCAAAGATGGCGACGTCCACAAAACTCTAAAAGTGTCTTTTTACAACTTTTTTTATGACATGAATTCTTTCTTCAAATATTCATTAACCGACAGCAGGTTTTAAATTTGGGTGGAGAGCGGAGCATTTGAATCGCGCAGAACAAAAAACTGACGGGAGGGGGTGGCTCCGATGGAAAACTGACGAGATAAAAGTTTAAGGTGAAACAGAGCCTATTTCTCCTTTACTGTAAGTTACAGAAAACACGTAGCGCACGACAGATGGGTGTACACAGTTTATGACGTAATAGGCAACTAGTTGTCCAGTCCTGTTCCACAGGGCGCCTGTGTTCTGAGAATGCTGTTGTCACACCTGTAAATAACCGAACTGTGTGTGAACGTAACCGTATTAAGGCCTAAAAAACAGGATTTACAACTGTATTCTGCTCCTGTGTGGACATAGTCTTGGATTCAATGTTCTGTCAGCCTATTTTTTATACAATATGAACATTCTGAACATCTTTTTGCAACTGATTGTTTGTAGATGTTACTGATTTGAACTAATGCACCTCAGTCTTTGAGTGAAAACACATTATTTGTGGATATTTTTTGCAATATTCATCCATTCAAAAAAAAAAAAATGATATGATATGATATGATATGATCAATCATTCCCAAAAGGAAACACAAAACTTGTGTTAACTGAAAGGGTTGCTAAAATAATTACTCCAACATTTGGTAATATAGCACAATGTATAAGCAATTATTTTTAGGCCGTTCATTCTTGACCAGGAACACCACACGTCTAACAAATTTGGCGGGAAAAAAAAAAGTACAACATTTTGGGGAAGTTGTTATGTGACTAAGTTTTAGTCCAATTCTATAACATTAAGTAGCATTTTGAGGGGAAAAAAAACCTTGGGGTCAAAAGGACCAGAATGCAACATGAGGGTTAGTTCAACAAAAATTCTGTAAGACACAAATTAAGATATTTGCAATAAAAGCTTTCTGATCCTGCATAGACAGCAATAGAACTGACACATTCAAGGTCATAAAGCCACAAGAATACTTTTTATGACTTTATTCAACAACAAATGTTTATTTCAACAATGAAATAATGACATTTGTCAACCATTTCTTAAAACGTATTCTCGTAGCTTCATAAAATTACAGTTGTACATACCAGTAAATTAAATACAAGTAGAAAACTGCACTATTTTAAAGGAAATTCATCAGACTTTGGTACAAACTAGCAAAATGATGGTTATGCTAGCACGGGCTGCATGGCATAATTATTCTCTAAAACTATGAATAAAAATACAACTACTAATACTACTACAAAAAAAAAAACTAGGAAATCACCAAGACTACATCAAAAATTTACTTGCAACAACAGGCTGTGCTGCAAAAAGAATGAAACCATTAATATTCAAGAGACGTTTGGAAACCTAACTTGTCCATTTTGCTATTCCACTGGATTTAATTGCTCCCGGTGTGTTATCAAATCACAAGATCACGGGTAACATAATCAATGCGTGAGTTGCTCTATTATTTCTGAAAGGCTGAATATCTGATATTTCATCGTTTAGGCAACAAAAAAAAGAAGCGGCTGTAAGATTAAGCCATCATTCAAAAGACGTTTGATTGACACATTATAAACTCAAAGACTGCGGTAACTTATCTTCAAAATGAGTCACAATTCAATTTATGGGGGGAAAGCATTTACACAAATAATTTTAATATCCTTTTTATTTTTTAGTGCCAAACTATGACACAACAAACTCCACTAACTTGTGCGTTTCCAAATCTCGCTCACACACACACACACACACACGTATTTTATATGTTCCAGAAGAGTTTTTCTGTTTTGTATAGAGTAATCAGTAAACTAGCTTGACCCCTGTATATGAAATATGCATTATATTTTTTCTTTCCTAGAAAAACTAGCATATATTTTGCAACATCCTAAGGATAGCATGAAAATGTATGAGCTAAAAACACAGAATGTACCAATTTACTCGGAGCATCTGAGAACTAGGATGATCTAGATAATGATCATCTCCCAGGGTGTTTTTCACACCCAGATGACTGAATCTTTACTGATCCTCAGCTGAAGGAGAAGAGGTGTGGAACGAGGGATCCATTAGAGGGAAAGGAAACAGCAGTCAAGGCCCCCATGCTCTGATGATTTATGTGTTCAATATGAGGGCAAGGTGCATTTTTCTCCATTTTAGCGCTTTAGCCCTGACACTCAGAGCAAGGGGGTGCAGGAGGCCGTAAAAGTGTTTGGTTTGGACTCAGAATTGCAAGATGTTACTCATACACAACCTTTGCCACAAGTACAAACCCAGTTCCTGCCAAAACAGGATGTGAGAAATGTCAAGCATGAATTGTAATAATTGATATAAGCTGAATGAGTAAATAAATAGAAATAACTTACTGCAAAACCAATGCAACATAATTTTTTTTATAAAATAGAATTAATTAATCAATAAATTAAATGCATTAACACATTAAAAACAAATTAATAAAATAAACCGATCAAATACATGAATGAATAAAACAAATGTACTAATAATATTTAAAAATATATTTAAAAAAAAAATAAAATGGATATATAAATTAACTGATGTAGAAATGTATTCAAATACAAAAATATAAAATGAAAATGAATTAATAAATAACTGAATAAAACTGATAAATAAAATGAATAAAACATGAATAAAATACTTTTAAAACTTAAAAAAAAAATTAAATCTAAAAGTCTTTAATAAAATAAATGTATTATTACTTAAGTAGAATGAATAAATATATTAATAAAATAAATAAAAATATAACTAATAAATATATAAAAAATAAAATAAAACAAATACAGCAGAACCTGCAGAAACAGTGGACTGAGTCTGGAGTAGAAACATCCAGAGCCACCGTGTACAGGCGTGTGCAGGAAATGGGCTACAGGTGCCG
>JAUYWG010000066.1:7201565-7213471 GCA_034779775.1 Enteromius afrohamiltoni | reverse complement strand
AGATAATTGCTAAAAAATCTACTTGAGTAAAAGTATAAGTATGCATTATTTTTTTTACTTAAGTAAAGTATAGATACGTAAAAAATTACTTAAGTACAGTAACGAAGTACAAATACTTCGTTACATTCCACCACTACGGATGACCTACTGCTTCCGGCCGAATTCTATAGTAGGCATACCATGGACGCTTTCATGTCCCATGAGGCACCGGGAGAGGACGCATCATTTTCGAAAAATGGCGGAAAGTTGAGACGCGGCTCATTTCAAGTGTACTTATCTCAGGGGAAAAACGTTGTTTATTGTGATTAAATTGCATGTGTTTAACACAATCTAAATAAACGGATGACTTATTGAAAGCTTAAATTAAAACACGTGACAACATCGATATGGCGGATGTAGTACGTCCGAATTCCATTCATACTATATAGAACGTACTTTTTTAATGGTCGGGTAGTATGCTCAATTTTAAATGTAGTACATACTTAAGCAGTATGCGATTTCGTCTCCCACTATAATACTTTTATTTGTTTTCTGTGTTTTATTGCGACACTTAATTGCAGGTCTTAAGTGCAAAGTGTGCTCTAAATCACCCTCATTCACTCTGTTTTAGCAATAGCTGCTAATTAGTAGTTTTTGCTACCTAGGTAGTTTTCTTTGGTCGCCATTAAACTAAATAATTGCCAGCCTATAGTCATAATGTAAGCCGTTTGGCGTGATTTATGACCAAAAATCCATTTACCTTTACAATTTACCTGCAATATAAAAGAACAGTGATTAGCGCTTTAAATGCTGCCAGACACGTGGGAGAGACAGAAGCCTCGTCCCTGCAGTGATTGATGTGACTCATGTGGCTCTGAATGGCTTTGCTGTCACAGATAAAGGGCCACAGATGAGATCGAAGTGGACAGGCCGCTTTTACCCTCCGGCAGCACCCTGCGTCGTTAGAGAAGCTCACCTCAGCCGGTCTGACAGCTGCCCTCCCGAACAGTCCACAGTCCACGATGAAAGACACCTTGGCAGGTAGAGATGTGAGTGAATGGATCCCCTCAAGGGAAGGGGACAGAAGCAAGGGACAGCACTTTAATATCCACAGCTGGAAATACGGCTCGAAATGTGCTTAAAGTTGAGTTAGGGGACATAATGGATTTTACAAAGTAAATAAAAACCGCTCCATCAATGCCAGGAATGATTTTGTAGGGGAGTTTTGGTCGCAGTGGGGAACTAAAATAAAGGGGAGTGATGCCCTCTAGTGGAACCCTAAGCGAAGCTAGGCTAGCATGCATGTATTGTTTACAGTCAAAAACAAGACGCTGCACACGATATTAAGCCATTTTATCATTTTTTTTTAAATGATCAAATGTTTCTTAGTTTTTATTAGATTTGATTCAGTGTGCAACCCACAAAAAATGAGTCCTTCAAAACGTTAAACCATTATAATGATGGTTATTTTCCATGTTATGCTGAATAAAATAATCAGGAAGAAAAGAAAATAACAAGTAGAACATTTAGAATTATTATTTTTTTTTTACAGTAACAAAGGAAAATATACAGTACATCTGATAAATATGGAGTTGTTAAGTGTTGTATAAGTTGGAAAAGAAGTCAATATCTTATTTGTTATGATGATGTACACATAATGAATATTACACAATTTTCTCACATAGGTTCACAACGAGGCATTTTTTTTTTTTTTTTTTTTTTTACATTTTGAAGCACAATATTTTACAGTTTTTAGCAGAATGTCCTCCATTGCTGGCCAAAAAAGGGTGATTCAATTAATATAAAAATATGAAAAGAAAATGCTTTAAAAAGGAACAATTACATGATAGATATTTGCACATCCCCTGCACCGCCGAAGTTAAACGAAAAAGACAACATTTATTTAAACACAAATCAAACAGTAGTGGCGTTTGTAATAATTTACACAACACATCATGTCATTTTCAAAATCCGATTATGTAGCTTTGACTCGTTCTGCAAATGGGCCCTAACCAAAAAAAAAAAAGAAGAAGCGTCTATTTAATGGGATACTTCTGCTGTGATTAACCTTTTTACATTAGATTTCTATCCTATAACTGTCCAAAGAAAATATTGGACTTACTTGACATACAAAGCCCTTATGAATCATTTGTCCAGACTACATGCATTAGACTCATTCTCTTACGAACACATGCCAGTGTTACTCCTGTAACACCGTACTTGCTTAGTTATAGGGAAGTTATGTTGTATAAAGATAGTATGCTACAATTTTTATTAGATTTTATATGATCAATATATTCTAAATCAAATTTTAAATCAATTTTGGTATATGCTGCATATTTTATTTTATATATACCTATATATATATATATATATATATTTTGGTACCTTTTATAAGGCAATAAAATATGTAGTTATAGTTCCAGTAGTTACAAAAAGGCTAGTAAAAATATGAATCCCTTCGTCTATTCATCATTTATCAATCTCTTCGTCCACTAAACCTTTATGGCTATCTTTCCACATAAAACCTAAACGTTTTATGCCTTTCATGAACAGTTGTGCATCGTGAAACACTTTATTACAGCATAAACTATGGCATTTTGAAAGAAAGAAAAAAGCTTATAGTATTATTTATTTTTTTTTGCATTGTGACTACAGTAAATACAGTACAGGAAGCTGTATGGAGTGCACGAAAAGAATCGTCTGCAAGTATATCCGTTTCTTTAAAAAATGCATGGATGAGAGCAAAAGACACAGATAGGCATCGATGAAGCAAGGAAAGTCCAAGACGGGAAAAAAAATAAGTTTTAGTTTTTCGTTATTAGTAACTCGGGTGCTTAAAACACTCATAAAACCACCTGCATTAGATACAACACATCTTAGTTTGAAAAAGCTTTAAGAAAACACAGTTTTGGCCAGTGAGGCGACCTGTGGTTTGTTGTGGTGATTTACCCTCACTGTAGACGTTGATTTAGAACGGGTGCTGCATCTTGCTTAGGCTGGCAGGTGAGTTTGTGGCTTGTGGGTCTGGTTGGCCGTTCGGCCGAGCGTTGTAGTCGTTTAGGGCCGCTGAATCCGAAATTTCAGAGTAGGCGACGATTCTTTTTGGTGGTTCAAACCCTGAAAGACACAACCATATAGCAGCTTCTTAAAG
Organism: Enteromius afrohamiltoni; assembly: GCA_034779775.1. Classification (NCBI taxonomy): domain Eukaryota; kingdom Metazoa; phylum Chordata; class Actinopteri; order Cypriniformes; family Cyprinidae; genus Enteromius; species Enteromius afrohamiltoni. Next base: position 7,210,338 of record JAUYWG010000066.1, on the reverse strand, counting down.
GAACAGTGCATCCTCAACATGAGGGGAGAAAAAAACAAAACAAAACAACAAATGTAGATTTTTTTTTTTTTTTATGTTAATACTTTTTTTTTTTATACTGAAAGTATTTGTTTATATAATTATTTAAAATGTAAAATCTCTAATAATTTCTTGTATAATTAAGAATTAAATAGAATAAATTTACATATATAATTGAAATAATTTATTTAATCGGTTTAATGAACGATTTTCAGCATCATTACTTTAGTGCCACATCCTTCAGAAATCTATAGAAATCTAATCTAAGAAAAAAATATTTAATACAATTAATAAATCAATACTAAAAACGTTTTTATTTCTGCTTAATATATCTGTGGTAAATGTAACCATGTAAAACACTACCATTTAAAAGTCTGTTAAAATTTAAAAATAACGTGTAATATATATATATATATATATATTATATATATAACTTTCAACTTTATATATATTCAACTTTCAACTATATTCAATTGTATTCAACAAAGATGCATTAAATTAACAATTAAATTAAAAACAATTAAAATGTATGATATTCTTCAACATTTGTATTTATGAAAAATACTGGGGAAAAATGTATCGGGATTACACCAAAATATTACAGTTTTTGAAAGCAAGAATTGTTTCCAGCACGGATTATAATTATAAAAAAAAAACATTAGTAATTGATCTCTAACAATAATTATTTAACAGAGCACCAAATCAGCATATTATAATGATTTCTAAAGGATCCAGACAGTAAAAACCGTAGTAATGTAGTGCTTAATTTAAATTGTAATAATATTTCAAAGTATTACTGTTTGTAATGAATTTGTGATTAAAAATGCTGCCTAGAGTGTTTTGAAAAAATATTATTGAAAACTTATTCCAAACATACGGCTGTTAGTGTATCCAATTATTATTATTATTATTTTTATATATGTTTTATAATCAGCTCATGTAGCTGTGCAAATATCAAATGATCTAAAACACCAAAGTACCCTGGTAAATTACTGTGTCTGCTCAACATCAGAAAGGACTCCAATTCAGCAGATGGTCTCCAGGTGACACTGGTTCTGTAAGAAATTTTCAAAAGAAAGAAAATGACATTTACTTTTAAGATAGCACAACACAGACAACCCAGATGAAAAAAAGGTTGGCTGTTGATTCTAAGAGGATAATAACAAGATGTGAAAGTAATGAGGTCACAATACCAGATGTGTTAGGAGTCATCGGGTAGGATTAGTCACGCTGGAGGAACTGTATATAGAAACAGAGCTTGCCTTTACCGTGTCATTCCACTGATGTGGAAGGTCCTCTGGTTCTGGAGGGTAGGACATCCAAGATGGACTCCTGTAGGAGGACGGTGGAGACAGAACAAAGTAGTCCGAGTAGCCGGGCCGGTTGGCAGATATGGCATATACTGCTGTCATTGGGTTTCCTGTAAACGTTGAGAGGGAAATGTTTTTTGACACCGAAATTAGATTAAAAATGTGTTATAATAATGATGTTTACCAAGCACACTGACCTGAGTAGCTTGTCATAGACTCGTCGACGGTGACAGCAGGGAAAGGAGCTCGGTTGATTGGCAGGTAGGGGGTGCCATTGTGCTGACTCATCTCTGAGGCCTCAGAGACACGAGGCTTTAGACTCATGTCTGGTGTGGAGCTGTGAGAAGAGATGAAGCAGTCTTGTTATAATGTGATCGAACCACCAGGGGGCAACGCTGGCCGGCATCGGCTCAGAGCCGCATAACACACCTCAATGCAGTCAGCAGCACTGACAACCATGCAAAGCACCTTTAATGCATGCCAGCCACAGCATCTCAGAGGAAAAAAGCTTATATAAATATACATGAGGCTCATTTCAATAACGCTGGCAATGTGATGCTGTGATGCTATGTGCTGTGACACTGTCAGGGGGAAAAAATGTGCAAAAAACCTTGTCGCTGGGACAGAAGCCTCCATGTTCATAAACAGCAGCTGGAAATTTATTTCTACTAAATCTACCTCTGAAGGGCAAAGTCACAGTCAATGATCACCAGAGAAACTGATAAAGCCGTTAGAAAAAAAAAATGAATTAAAAAAGAGAGTGAATTATGAATATATCATAACCATTCACATGTGGATAAATTATTTGCTGCTAGATTCTTTATATATATTTAAAACCTAATCCATTAATAAAAATGTTGATTAAAAAAAATAAATAAATACTTAAGTTAAAAACACTGAATAAAAACAATTCTAGTAATAAGTAAAATAGAATTAATTTCTCATAAAAATTATTAATAAATCATTAAAAAAATTACATTAAGGACATTTTATTTTGTAGCATGCACTTAAACAATAATATTAATATATTAAAATAATATAATATATAATGTAACAATAAAATAACAAACACACAAGCACACTTATTTAAGTTTAGTTATATTTTTTAATTAATTTTGATTTTGTAGCAAGCACTTAACAATGCTATCAATATAATATAATACAGAAATATAATATATTTTTAAGTTTGGGGTTTTTTATTATATGATGCTTGATTTTGTAGCATGCACTTAAACAATGTCATCACTATAAAATAATTCAATGTAATGTATTTTCTCTCACCATCTTAGTGAAGTTCCAGGTGGGGCTCCGCCTCTTGGAGGGATGAGGGGTGGCGGCGACCCCAAACCCATATCAGGCAGCTGGGTAAACCTGAACCCCTGCAGACCCAAGCACAATGACCAGTGAACTTTCTGAATACTCATATGCTGACATATATCAACATACCACCCTATATGCCACAAATCATTACGAAGAATCAACTGGAACCACAAGTGGTGTTGATGAATGACACTCACTGGTTTGGGGAGGCTACACTGGTGCATATCCGGCCCAAAGGAGGAGCCACGCTGTAGAGCTCCACTGGGGTGGTTCATAGTCCCAGGTGCGCTGGTAACTCCGTCCAGGTAAGGGCTGCCATGGCTGGGGTTGTATGGACTGTGAGGGTGGTGGTGATGGTGGTGGTGGTTGCTCGGGGTTGGTTCGGCAGAGGCCAGACCAAAGGCGTTGTCCAGGAGGAGGTGCATCTGCTGCCTCACTTCATCGATCGAGGGCTGCGAGCTCAGGGTAGAAGAGTCGGAGTGACCTTTGACCTGGTGACCACCACCAAAACCCAAGGAATTCAGAAGGCGGTCCACATCTGTCTCTTCAAATGGCTCGGGCTCACCCTGAGGTGGGTTCAGTGATGACACCATCAAATGACTAGTTAAATATTCAACTTGTTTTTTGTTGAAAATTCTCAGGTGGAAATGTCTATTCATTTTCAGTTTTAATTAAGAATTTAAATCACTTTTTTTGAGAAGACTTTTGCAGATACTCGCTTTTAAAAGCTCTGCATAATCATGGCCATCATTTCCAATCGAAATCTATGAAACGAAATATTAGTGCACGATTAATCATTTGACAGCACTACTAAATATATTAATTACTATTATTAAAGTTCTTTTAGTTTTTCTCTAATGTCTGTAACCTTAAACATCAGTTACCTATCTGTTTTGGCAATTGAAAAAGATAAATACATTTATAAATAAATAATTATATATAATTAACATGCCAATAAAGTATTTGCTATTTGTTAAAAGATATTTAAAAAATATTTGATTCATAAAAAAGTCGATAAATATGCAAATATTTTACCAATCACTACTACAGAAATGATAGTAATACTAAAAATAACAATGAAAATTATATTTTTCATTCTTATTACAATAAACATTTTTTTTTGTAGATTCTTAAATGATATACATGCTACGTTTTTTGTTGATTTGTAATTGTTTTCTATTTATAGTGCTGTCAAATGATTAATCACATCCAAAAAAAAGTTTATATATTAAATATATGTGTATATAAAATAAAATAGAATATAAATATGTAAATATTGTTAAATGTAAAAAAAAAAAGTTTATTTATATACCCAATACACATATTATGTAATCAAAAATATATATTATTGCTGTCAAATTGATTTCTTTCATAGTTGTGTGCACTGTGCATTTCTATATATATTACATTAAATGATGTTTTGCTCAGGTTCTTGCTGATGTGGGGAAAATTCAGGGTTAGAGCACCGGCTACCATCATCTCTTTATCATCATAAACTGGGTTTAAAGTTAAAGCTAAAGGTAATCGCCTTCATTTAAGCCTGAAAGCAAACTAGAGCTGAGAGTCATTCCTAAAGCAAAAAAGAATCTCCGGCTGCTCTCTGAACTGTGAATGAAATGCGGCGTGTGGAAAGACTACAGCAGTTGACTTTATATCAGGGATTTAGGTCCCCATGATGCAAGAAGCTAGCAGTGCTCACATCGTAGCCGCTGTTTCGGATGCCTCTCCTGGATCTCTCCCTCATGACCAGCATGTCCATCTCTGTCTCTACAGGGCTCGGGGTGTTCAGAGACTGCCTGCTCCAGTATGCAGGCTCCCTGTGGGAGTCACTGTTGAAGGAATGGTTCAAAAGTTCAGTATTGTCTTACAAATCATGGTTAATTTTACATTGTGGTTTATTTTTATTCTTATACACAATGAAATATTGATTCCCATGCACTGGAGCAGAGCATTTCAGCTCATTAAAGAGCTCTTTATTCATGCCATAGGGAGAGTCTGCTAAGAATGAATGCGGTTGTTTATTTGCATGAACTGTTATTTAAGCACACAGTTCAATAAAACGAATTATGCAAAGGCACAAACATTGCAAAACTTATATGTGTACATAACTGCTCAAAAGTATGAGTTGGTCTGATTTAAAAAAGAAAAAAAGAACGGTTTTATTCTGCAATCATGTATTAAATTGATTACAAGTAACAGTAAAGACATTTATAATGTTATAAACGTTTTCTATTTGATTATTATTATTATTATGATTATTTAAGAAGAAAATTCAACTACATCACAGGAATAAACTACATTTGAAAATATATGCAAATAGAAAAAAAGTTATTGTAAATGAATTGAAATTTTAATATTATTAGTAATAATAATAAAACAACTAAGTATGATACATTTATTTCTTGTTTCTTGTTTACATTTATTTCTTGTTTCTAAGAAAACGCAATTGGCTTCATTTCCTCCAAATATTTTGGGATGACTAAGAGCAGGGATTAAATCTCCGCCCACCTCCTGCGGTACTTTACATAAGTGGAGGGTTTCCTGTCCTCCTTCGGCCCCCTCAGATCTTCCAGGTCCAGGGAAGCGTTCTCTCTCCTCATCCGGTCTCGATGGCTGTACATGTGACCGCTGCTGCCGCTGCTAGTGACCGGCCCATCACTGTAACCTTTCCTTTTAGCTTTTAACCTCAGCTTATTCCGGTAATGCTCAATATCTGACTTCTGCTTCAGTCCCATGTTGACCTGCAGGTGAAAATCTGATGTTATTTATTTACTCCAATTTTGTGCTACTCGGCTGAACATAAGTGAGTCTAAATAGAATCTTTTTTGCTGATCTAGAGGGAAAATGTGTGGAACAGCTTCTGTGTGGGTTTTGCCCAGTAAACTGACAAGCACTCAAAACAGGTAAAAATAAATCAACAATAAATGGGCCCTAATGAGGTGGCCCATCTCCACAGTGACAGCGAGCTCACCTCTCCGTTCAGGATGACAGAGTCTTGGCTGTGATTGGACGAGTCAGGATAGGAATAGTTGAGTGGGGCAGCCATAGGCTTGATGGTGATGAGGCGCAGGGAGCCAGTTAGAGAGTTGTAATGGTCTGCAAACAGACACAGGAGACTCGTGCAGTCATAAAATTACAGTAGGAGGGTAAAAGAGGGATCAGCAGAGTGTGCAGCTGTAAATACTCCAAAACACACTAGCCAGTAGTGCACATTATACTGAGCAATCACTTATTTATGCGTTTGGGGGTTTAATAGTGAGCGCGATATCTTGGATGGCGAAGCTCCTGTACTTTGTAAAATTGTAAGAGAATAATAATAATGTATCGTTGTTTAAGGCTTTCAATACACTCATAAAACATTTACAAGAACTAAATACTTGTTACAGATTCAGTTACAGGACTGTTTGACACACAAATGGATCACAAAACCAGGCAGTAGCAGTAGCGCACAATACATTGTATGGGACAAATGGATTTTTCTTTCATGGCAAAAATCATTTATATGAAGTCAAGATCAGGTTAAATGAAACTATTTTGTAAATGATCTACCATAAATATATCAAAACTTAATTTTTGATAATGCATATTTGGTTTTATGTATATATATATATATATATATATATATATAGCTAAGTATTTAATTTGGACAGCTTTAAAGGTGATTTCACAGTTTGTTTGTTTTTTCGGTATTGTTGTAATATTTATTCTAATATTTATTATAAATATAAATAGTTTTTACCAGTGGCAAAACATTTTTACACAATATAATTATTTTTATATAATATAACATAATAATAAATGCAAACATTTTATAATAGGAATTACTTTTACATTACAGTTAAAAAGTTTGGGGACTGATTTAACTGATTAGAAAATAATTAAAAAAATTATATTCATCAATGAACGTATCATAATATATATAATATATAAAATATGATACATTTTAACTTTCATTTTCTAATTGTAAAGATGTTTAACATTTAAGTTCTAATGAAAGTTGTAAATATAATATATTTTCATTTTAATGTTATTCTATAATCTAGATAAAGCATTCCTCATTGTAATTATGAATTTCATAAATTGGTTTTAAGGAATGTGAATTGAATCTATAATGAATTAAATGTGAATTGTGTTCCTGTGTGTTTCTCACCATTTCTTGTGTGCTGCTCTTCTTTGGGTGCTTTCTGTGCCGTTGATCTGCGAGCTGTGGAGCTTCTGCCCGTGTTCAGCTTCCCAGATTCGTTGCTCGAAACAGAGCCGTCCTCGCTTGGCAACCTGCTGCGGGTAGCCATGGCAACAGAGGCAATGGTTAGTTTGCTGCATGCGGTACGATGCAGGGTTAACAGCTGCCTTGCAGGGCCCTCTGGCCTCTGTTAACCTGCATTAAATTGCAGTGGTGTCATTTAGCAGACATCACCGTAGGGTGAGCATCCACTCATCATGTTTTGTGCCATTTAAACGAATGTTCAACAACAGGACGGATCCTGCTCTGGAACGACATCCAGAATGAGACACAGACCACATATCAGAATGCACATCATGTACCGACGAGAGTTCTAACACATCACTACTGGAAAGATTGTTGGCAAGCATATCACATTAGCACTGACTTGTTAGGACAAAGGAAATCTACAGACCATTTGTTTGTGGCATATAACCAATGATGTGTACACCAAAAACGAATCCAATTATTTGCATCAGTAAATTACAAACAAAGTCAACGCAAAGACGTGAATTCATGCCAGGTGATGAGTTTGCTGTGATATTCGCCTCAGTCGTGTCTTTCACGCAGATTGAAGCATTTCAACTCGAGCAGAGATTTCGCATACCATGTTGTCTCGCAAGCCAATCAGAGAATAACGTATTGACACATTCACTTCTATTACAAAACGTCTTTCTTGTTTTAATGTCTTTATTTACATAAGTGATGCAAAAAACAAGTGGTGGAGATATTAGCTTTGCTTTTGGTGTGCACACGCTTCTAGATTACGCACAGAACATTTTTCACGTCATTCACGCAAATAAACACTTTTCTGATACAACCTGGACATATCAGAAGTATTTTCTCTGACTGTCATGTCTAATTTTTCGTGGCAAATGGATCGCCCGGTCCATTTCTATTTGCATCCACTTTGTATGTAATCTACTCACACGAATAATTAAATCTATACATCATGCGAACACTGTTATCTTTGCGTTTTTTTTTTTTACTACGAGTTTTCATTTTTATTCGGCGTACTATTTATACGCACATTCCTGAGATTGGGTAGCCCAATTTGCATAATTCGCACCACTCCACGCAAGCTCAAATTTAACTGCAAATATTTTATATAATAATTAGTGCAAATAATTACATGCAATATATTGTAAATTCACTTAAGTTCAGTTGAAATTATTAAAGTCTTTTTAAATGTACATAAAAATGATATTACACATATATATGTCCGGAATAATGTACAGCTAGCGGGTTGTTATCGCAGAATAAAGCACGACAGGCTTATTGGCAGCCCGACACGGAGCGGCTTCTTGCCCCAAAAGTCAATAATAAAACAACAAATAAATAATATAATGCAATAAAAAAAATTGGCTTTAATCGGGAAGTCAGTCGAGTCATCTTCTATCCACTGCTGAAATCCAATGCGTTTGCTTTTCCTGTACATGCTGAATTTAATGTTGAAGTTCTCCACTGAAGTAACTCGTGAGTTAGCATTTTTAAGCCACGAGTAGAAGCCCCTTCGCGTCGGGCTGCCGATAAACCTGTCAAGCTTTATTCTGCGATAACAACCTGCTAGCTGTACATTATCCCTTACATAACAAACCTCAGAATGTGGCGACTGACCAATCAGAATTGACTATTCCACGAAGCTGTGTAACAATTATATATGGTAACACTTTATTTTATGGTTACACCTATTAGTTGCTTATTAACATGCATATTACTAGAATATTAGCCATATTAATGTCTTATTCTACATGACCTTATTCTACATCCCTAATCCTACGCAATACATAAACTTAACAACTACCTTATTAACTATTAATAAGCAGCAGATTAGGAATTTATTGTGGGAAAAGTCGTAGTTAATAGTTAACAAGTGTTACCTATTCTAAAGTGTTAACACATA
>JAUYWG010000066.1:7184957-7201465 GCA_034779775.1 Enteromius afrohamiltoni | reverse complement strand
AACACATATATATATATATATATATATATATATATATATATATAAACAAATGAGCAGTTCACAATAATATAATACATTTATATTTATGTATTCATGTCGGCAATTCTCAGTAAATCTATTTTACTCAGAAAAACAAATAAAGTGAGCCCAAAATGGGGTTCGACATTGATTTTATACTTTAACTTTAGATTATAGCATCCATAAAGCTCAGGGAAAAGCAATTACCTGTAATTACAGAAACAAGGACTATTTCATTTTCACATCAAAATAAAAGATTCAACTGAAACCCATCTCTCTCTAAGAAGAAGGTAATAAGGCACAGTCAACAAAATATGAATATTACATTAAATCTGCTAATCTCTCAGGCATGCGTGCCAACAATCTGCCATGCACATAACACCCAGCCCCGCTGGACTCGCAAGCGCCGCCGCCGCCGCACCAACACACACATGTCTTCTAGGTCGAGCGTTGCCCAAGCTGCCTATGGGCACACTGAATCATACATGATTCTGTAGCTGTGAGTGCGCTTAGCTTCTCTGCATGCATCTCTGTCTCTGCCAGGTTTAACTGCTCGTGTATTTACCGCATTTGCTTTTCCAAATAATTATTTCCCCGTCCCTGATCTCTGCAGGCTCATTTCCTTTTAATCGAGCCACTCAGGAGAGATAACAAACAGCAGAATACATTTGTATTCCATCTAAAAAGCGCGGAGGCTAATAGAGAAAGAGTGAGAGAAGGAGAAACAATAAGAGGGAGAGGAACGCTAAGCCACACTGCAACCATTTCAAGGATCAGTGCTTTTTGCTCTGTCGCATTGTCCCACGTATGACGCAAAGGCATATTTACGATCCACCGGCCCGCAGAGAGCGCGTAGATAACCCGGAGATGTGGGAGATGCAGGGTGATAAGTTTTAATGACCTTGAAGGGCTGCTTTTGCGACGAGAGTGTGGTGCAAACTGAACGCTGATAAATTTTCTACCATTTTTCATTTGCATTTTTATGCAGGAGCAGAAAGGGACCCTGTGAGGTTTAGCTTTCCGTGAAGAAAAAAGACATGTCTTGGAAACAACTGGGACAAGGAATAGCATGCTAAAAAATGAATCTAAAGAATCAAGCGAACAGTTGATCATTTGTTCTGTGCTTTGCATTTTTTGCTTGTTCCATACAACCATGACGAGACATGTGAGTCGGAATATATAATTTATACACGAGTTATGTCTTTGGTTCCAGATAAGCAGCACTGACTGGCCACTTGTGTTACATAACACCATTTTTGACAAATTGTAAAATTGAATTATGACTCAAAATATAAACCAAAGCAAGTCATTATGCATCTTTTCTGTAATACTTTGATACTTTGTTTATATATATATATATGTAGGCTATATACACACACTACCGTTCAAAAATTTGGGGTCAGTATGATATTTAATGGTTTTTAAAGATGTTTCTTTTGCTCATCAAGGCTGCATTTATTAGATTAGAAATCCAGAAAGAACTGTAATATTGTGAAATATTATTTCAATTTAAAATAACTGTTTTCTGTGTGAATATATATTAAAATGTAATTTATTCCTGTGATACAAAACATCATTACTCCAGTCTTCAGTGTCACATGATCCTTTCAGAAATCATTCTAATATGCTGATTTATTATTATGCTTAATAGTTTTTTTAGGATTCTTCGATCATTAAAATGTTAAAAAGAGATGCATTTATCTAAAGTGGATAATCATGTTGTTTTTTCCGTATTATTCATCAAAGAATCCTGAGAAAAAAAAAAAATCACAGGTTCCAGAAGATATATTTGTCTGCACAACTGTTTCCAACATTGACAATTCTAGTAATAAATCAGCAGATTAGAATGATTTCTGAAAGTTTTTTTATTGTGTTGGTTAGCTGTATTTTTTGTTATTTTATAACCTATTTAAAATAGCCCAAATATAGTTTGGTCTGTAATCTGTTTTTTGCAAATGAACTCTTCATAAATTTCAAGGATGCATCAATATTACAATTCTACAATACTTTGTCCAAATATAAAAAAAAAAACACTAACCATATAATATAATTTTACATATATTCAATACCATTCTAAACGTTTTATTTATACTTTTATTGAAGGATGCTTCAATAACTTGATCAAAACTGACCGTAAAACATTTATAATGTTAAAAAAGATTCTGTTTACAAAATCCTGAAATATCATGGTTTCCACAAAAATATTTTCCACACTGATAATAATAAGAAATGTTTCTTTAGCAGCAAATCAGTGTAATCAAAGAAATTCTAGTAAATTATATTTTTAAGTATACTGAAGTATACTAAGTATACTGAAATCAAAAAAAATATTTGACAATATAACTGTTTTTACTGTATGTTAGATCAAATAAATTCAGCTATGGTGAACTCAGAGACATCCTTAAGTCTTTCCTTAAGATTTACATGCATACATAATCAGCATTTTCAAAGCTTGACTATGAGGCATTAGATAACGGAGAAGGTCATTTGAGCTCGCAAAATTAATTATCCATTACAGATCCACATGTACACACACAAAAAGGTTCAGAGGGCAAAACCATGACCAAAATCATACTAGTATTCACCAGGCAGATGTTGGCATTGGTGATAAGTGCCCGTCTTTCTTGATTTTAATTCTAAAAATACGTCAAGAGAACAAATGCCTTTGTTCTTAAGCACACAGTGTACTTTATTCTTCCCTCCAAGCTCCTCATTGTCCCCACTTCGTCTTAAAGTCAAGAGCTCAATCCGCTCAGTGCTAATTATACGTCACACTTGAGGTGTTCTTGATTTTTCAGTGGAAGAAGATAAGAAATGCAACTGAAATAGAACTGTGTGGTCATATCAGGTTGGACGGCTTTTAAAACATTTATGATGCTCAGGCTTTAAAGGCTTTAGCGTTCTATAGAGAGTTGAGCGGTATACTATCATCCTAGCTTATTCCATTTGGTACGCCTAAAATATGCACCTACTTCCTTTGTTCTATAATAAAAGCACTCACCTAAGATGCATCTCTGTCGACTGGGGTCTTTTTGAGGCTGTACCATCTTGTAACGCTGCCACCCTGTCTTGTGTAAGAGGGGCGTCCCGGACCGGAAGGGACAGGACAAGTGTTTCCTTGGTGACAGTGACAGCCTCCTCACCCGTCCGGCCCATGTGCTGCTTGGCGTAGTCGAAGCCCTGCACGGGCTGGACAGCAAATGACGTGCCATGATTGGATAGGGAAGAAGAAAGTCGAAGTTACACAATGCGGCATCGGGCATTTTATTTCAATCAGCAAAGAAATGCCGGCCATCCTAATTTATTCATGGGCTGAAGGTACTTTGAGTCTAACTATATTTCATGTAGTCCGCATACAATGCATCAAGTTGCTATGGGATATTTAATATGGAAGAGCTATGAAGCCCTAGCTTTAATGAATTATGGATCAATCTCCTGCAGAACTGGGTGCGTGGAGGCAGGGTGCCTGTTGGATCTTAAATGTGTCACAGGGCATCTCTGTTCTCATGTAAATTGGGGAAAATGTGTGATTAATTCGATTAATAATTCATGAGAGTTTGCGGTTTGCACGTGCTGTTGTCACATTTACAAGATCTGTTAGTGAGGTGTATCATTTCTACACCTTATTTGTCAAGCAGAATAATTAAGATGAATGGATAATTTTGAAATTCTGGTCAGTGCAACAAGCTGATAATTATTTCCATGCTATGGCTGATAAATAATTCATAACCAATATTAAAATTCTATAAAGTGTTGTAATAAATAAAAAATAAATCAGAATAAGAAAAAGATCATAAATCATTCCAAATACTACATTGGTATCATAATATTGTAATATATATTCATATATTTATTTATTATTAATATGCAGTATATATATATATATATATATATATATATATATAAATGTGTGTGTATAATTTATGTTACATATGAATTGTATGTATGATTGTTTTAAATTATTGTAAATTAAATTCCATTACATTGTAATATCAGTTATTAAAATACTGAATTATTGTGCGTTACTAGCAAAACAAACCAATAATAAACAATAAAATTGTGTGTGTGTATGTGTGTGTGTGTGAAATAAGTATTTAAGTAAATAAATAAACTCATAAATAAATATAAATTTATAAAAAACTTTTATAAACTTTTAATCAACATTATTTTTATATAATTACCAAACAAAAAATGCTATATATATATATATAATTAATTTAATATTTTTTTTTTTATTTAAATATTGGTAGGTACTGGTTTATCATGCATTGCTTGTGAAAATGTTATACCCACCAAAAATAAACTGATTATTAAATAAAAATTAAAAAAAGCAGGATTTTAATTTCAGTATCATCTTCCTGAGCGTTCTTTATCAGCTGACCTTGAATAAGGTCAAATCCCACTCAAATTGAACTATAATTCACTTGCGCTCCATCCGATTGTATTTGAGAGGAGCTGTAGTCTTTCACTGTCTGACGCTGGTCGTGACAGTCCACAAACCCTTACATAAATCTTACTTTAATCCAAGTTCAATTTGATTTAAGCATAGAATCCAGGTTGTAAGTCTTGCACAGGATGTGAACGGTGCAAACAAGCTGGGGAAACACATAAGGAATGTTCAAACACATCGACAGCTTGAAGCAAAAAGCATGCAAGTGCACACACACACACACACACACACACACAATAGATCACATCTGACCCTGACGAATCATCAGTGTCAGCATCTGAAATCCTTATATGACTATATTCTCATTCCGATCATCCAGTGAACATTCACACACCTCCGCCAATTCCCTTACGCTAACATGGGAAGCTCTGGCGTGAAACCGCTTTATACCCTTTATACACTGATCTGCAAATTACCGTGCATAAGCAAAATCATGTTCCTGAAAGGACGTCTTAATTGGACGGATTTGGGAATGTTTTTAGATCAGAGAACTCGGCTATGAGGGAGTAGGATCAAAGAGACTATTATCATAATTACAATTGATTTGCATATTGTTTTACTTCATTACTAAAAACAATACAGTTACAGGGATAGTTCACTCAGGAAAGGCTCACCCTGTTTCATACCCATATTTCTTCAACACAAAATCAGAAGTTTAGCAGTGCCAAAGCTGCTCTTTTACATACAAATACACTGGATGGCAAAAAGCCCTTTAAAAAACATCCTAAAAGCATACAGTTTATATAATTTGTGCATCACATATCAAGACTTTTGAAGCTGTTTATTAACTTTGCATGAGAAGTTATTATTTATTAAAAATTTTGCTTAATAGCTTTGGCCACCATTCACTTACATTATATGGAAAGAGCAGCTTAGACATTTTGTTCTACACAACAAGTAAAGCCCCTTTTGCTCACTAAGGCAGGATTTATTTGATCAAAAATACAGTAAAAAAAAATATTTTAAACGAAATTACAATTTTAAATAACTGTTTTGCATTTGTATACATTTTAAAATAAAACGCAAAGCTGAATTTTAAGCATTGTTACTCCAGTCTTCAGTGTCACATGATCCTTTCAGAAATCATTCTAATATGCTGATCAATAATTTTTATTTTTTTTTTCTCAATATCAATTAATTGAGATATGTTCAATCAGGATTATGTAAGGCAGTACAGTTAATATTTGTCAGTTTTGATCAATTTAATGCATCCCTGGTAAATAAAAGCATTCATCATTTCTTTGGAAAGAAAATATTGTAATAACCTGAAATACTACGATTATGATTCTGAAAACGTCTCTTTACACATGAGCACATACTGTACACATACTTTTCACATACTGTCCTATAGCTCCTTTCTGTTGGGTCATTCAATGTATCCTATTTTAGATTAAAAGTCTTAGCAATCTATTTAAACTTCCCCTAATTATGCATATATGTAACCTTGGCATATCGCTCAGCTTGGGGTGGCCTAATTTCCTAGCCTGCATTTGGTCTGTATCTTTTTGAAAGTCTCATAATCATGACAAAGCCATCATAATATTATGGCGATATTTAAAATCCTCCCCACTCTGTTATCCGTCATCGTCCTGCAATCTCAAAAGGAGCTACAAGAAAGGAGGTATTTGTGCTGTGCAGATCGCAGATATCCTCAGTGCACTAGATCTTCCTGAGCAGTTGATCGATTACATGGAGGATAGATGACCTTCTGTTTCCCCTTCCCCCTGCAGACAGTTCCCACAAGGACAGGCAACAAGAAGGATGTGTGGACTACAAACATGCAGTCAAGCACCATGCACAAGCCAGAAGTACCTGGTGGTGATAACTCCCATCTCTCCGATATGAGGTCTGGACAGGAAAAGTAGTGAAGACACAATTGGAGGGATATTTTGGGGGCTTTAAGGTGAAATGTGTCATTCCAACGTTTAAACAGTACGTCTTGTGTGTGGTGACAACGTTGAGCGTTTAAAGAATAAGACATCTTTTCAAGGAACATATTCAGAGGTTCAGTAAAAAAATAAAGGATTTTGTAAATGGTATGAAGGAAAGGAAATTTTATTAGCTGTCCAAAAGAGATCATCATGATGACACAACAATGGGTCTCATTCCTTCATTTAAAATAATCCTGATTTATTAATATTGCAAAGAAGAAAAAAAATTGTATGGTACCTGTATTGTATTGTATTATAAGGTATTATAAGTTCTTATTGGAGTTATTTTACATTTGTAATCATGGATTAATATAAAATTAATTTTTAATTGATATATTATATATAGATTCATAAATGCAACTTTAATTAATTTATACATGTTTAAAAATTAAAAAAAAAAAAAAAAAAAAAAAAATATATATATATATATATATATATATAATTAATATATTAGATTATTAAAACATAAAAAATGGTTCCAACCTTTTCTAAAATTATATCTGTAATAAATTGAAATAACTATCATTTTACTATTAACTTTGTCAGTCTGAAAGTTGACATGTAATTTATATAATTCCTTATATATGTAATACTGGTGTATCTCTATTTCAGTTATTAGCGAATGAGACCAATTGTCAGTGGACTTTCTTATAAAAGGATGTTAAATGGATTTATTAATATGATGCTCACATAACTGTCCCCGTTTGGACAAGACAGTGATGTGTTTATTTGATAAGTCATGGTTTGAAAGAGCCTACCTTGGTGCGGGGATGAAAATTGCGAAACGCGCTGGTCTTAAACACGGTTCGGTTTCTCCTGCATATGATGGCGACCGCCATAACCACCACAACCATCACCAGCGATACCGGAATCAGGACCGCCAGTATCCAGAGGTTACTAGGCAGACTCTTCACCACCGCTGTTTACACACAAACACAATCACAAATCAATAGTCTCATTCACAATGTTTGCACATGATTTCCGCCACTTGCGTCTACAGCACAGTCTCTTACAGTAATCCAACTCCCCTCTGTCTCTTACTGTCTGTGGTTAGCTCCTAATGAGCTGAATCTGTCTTTCGGCTGCAGCTCTTATCTGAGAGATTAAACCCCCACTGCTGGGTCTGATTGTGTATTATTCATACAAAACTGGGGCTTTGCTCATCTCCGGCAGACAAACTGGGCTCGACGCCCCAGTTGAGAGCTCAGTTAACTTGTGTAAACTCTCTACACCCAAACCCCCTGTGGTTTCACTAGCGCGGTGTGAGATAGCTATAGACCTCGTTTGGCAAAAATAAGTCAGCATTATCATGCTCACTTTCTTCGGTTTCAAAGTCAAAGTAGAATGTTTGGTTCATTTCCACAGTGTTTCACTGAAACAATATTTCAGTCATCTGTTCTTGCATTAATAAAGATTTTCAAACTTTCTGCCATAAATGCAAGTGTAGCATAATTTTAAGGCTAAGCTAACGACAAAGCAAGGTTGCTAGCTAGATATTTACTTGCAATCATTTTTGGTCTTCAGAAATGGCGTTCAAAGTATATTTCAATTTTGATCATTTTGAATGCAGTACTGTACACACAGGCCCTCCAAAAAGTTTTACCCCTGTTCAGAGTTTGCACTATTCTTTCCTGAAGTTGACCATGCAATTGTCTTTGTATTTGTTTTTTTATTGTTGTGTACTTCCATTTTAATGGAAAAGCTAGTTTTATGTGTAGCTAGCTACTTATATTAGGGCTGGGCAATAAATTGATGACTATAATTATCGTAATATATTACTTTAAAGTGATAAAATGACGTGAAGATTTTGATAAATGTTCAGTAATGTTTACGCGCCAAAAGGTTAAACAAAACAGCACTAATGGTGTCACATGGACAGTTTATTCACTCGGATAAAGGTTTAAACAGCAGTGCAGTGCAAGCTTATTGACTTATATGGAAAAAAGCCGTATGTCCTTGTGTATGCTTCAATATTTATAATTTTAAAAAAAATCGAATTTGTTATGCAAATTTTAGATATGGGAGGTTGTTTCTGCTACAGAACAACAAATATAAAGAGGTAATTAAGTCACAATTACTTTTTTGTTTTTTAATAAAAAAAAAAAAATGTAATTAATAAAAAATATATCTATATATACTGCGAAATTCAAAGGGAATATTGCAAGATATAAACTTGGAATTGCGAGAAAAAGTGAGAATCGTTAGACATGAACTCACAATTTTGTGTTTATCTTACGCAATTCTGAATTTTTCTTCAGAATTTCAAGAAAAAAGTCGCAATTAGCATTTTATTTATTTTTTCTACAGTGGAAACATGCTTTCATATCCAGCTGATTGAAAATGTAAGTTTCTGCAAAAAAACATCACATTTAAGTGAGATATCACTGGTGTCAGTAGCTTAAACAGTGTGGCTGACTTTCATACTGAATTAAATAGTCCTGATTAGCGGTCAAAACACAAAACCCCAGGAATGAGCATTAGCAAGCACCACTAACACAAACTATAATAATCTCTTTTGACTCCTAAATAAGATATACTGTACAGTAATCACTATCAGAAGCATATGTTTCCCTGCATATAAAAAGAAACGATGAAATGATGATTGGAAAGAAACAGGGCTAGACGAGTGAATTATATACATACACTCTGCTTGAACTTGGACGAAGTAGCCCAGAGTAAGAGCCATGGTCTGAGAGTCCACCGTGTTGAGGGTCTTAGCTGCAGCAGTGCCAATTATGGGAGAACCATCTACTTGAATGTAGTAGGTCATTTCAGCTGGGTTCTTAGGACCAGATAGACGCCGAATGCTGACCATCTGTATAAAGAAAACACCTTAAGTCCATAGTTTAATCTTTAGAAATGTTAAACCTTAAAGTGAACTGGAAATGAGTCCAATTTTCAGTTTTGAATTGGCCATACTCTACACAACTGTCACATTAATATTACACAAATTATTTTGCGTTTATATGCAAATGACCTCTTTTATGATTGGCTAACTACTGCGTTTAAAGAGATTAACATAGTCCCCATCAGTTTTTTTACAATATGTCACAGCAAATTTTACCACGTGCTTATTTGTTGCAGGTTCTATTGGGGGCGGGGCTTTTTCATTCTAGTGCATCTGATTGGACGAAACCCTGTGTAGTGCAGGATGAGTCATCAAAATATTCAGTCGATTTTTTCAGGACAAGAAAAATTTGCAAAGAACAAAGTGGTGGCCCACCTGGACGGTGTAATCGCCTACAGTCGTTGCTCTCCTGAAGCGGAGGCCGCGTCGACTGGCAAGCAGAAAAAGCTCCGCCAGCCGCTGCTCCATTAGACTAGCAAAGCTCTGATAACTCCCCTCAAGAGAAGAGCTGTCAACATCCTGAATTACTGCAGAGAGAGAGAAAGAACGACAGAGAGGGATGAAGCAAGGTGACAAAGAACATACCTGTCTTTAACTTTAAGTTCAAAAAACTGCAATTACTATAGAATTGGCCTTGGTAAAAGGATTCGTTCTCCTGACGGTGATAAAAACGGATGAACGGGGGAAATAAGGGGGAGGAAGAGCTAGCAACGGAGAGAACATTGAGTGCAAGAACTTAAAGCTAGAAATAGCTTTTTCACACTCGATATTCTGATCCAATGTGATCTCAGATCAGTTGATAGAGGAAGCTAAATAATACATCAATAGCTCTCCTCAAAGAAGAAGGCTGTGTTTAAAAGAAGCAGGGAAAAAACATTAGCCAGACTTAATCATGTAACACACGCTGGCAAATAGCTGTCTGGGTGCTGGTTAGCAACTGAACTGTTAAGGTAATTACCTGTGATTACCCAGTAATCTCGGGTTGCTACTGAAGTGTTAAGGTTGTGGTACTCTAGAGCTGTGAAAAGAGGGAAAGACAGACAGATGCTTATTAGAAGACCATTCTGGGAAAAAGTCATACATTAGTAAGGATAATTTGTTTTACTATTAACTACCTATCCTATCCTGTCCTGTACTGTATATTTAAAATTTATAAATAAATACATATTACTACCCATACAGCATGCATTTTGAAAATATTTACATGCACTTACATGTATATATTTATATTCATAGAATTTCTATCATATATAAATATATTTAATATATAAACATGAATATAAATAACTTAAATATATACGTGCATGTGTGTGTATTTATATATCCATAATAAATATACACAGTACACACATACATATATTATGTAAACAAAAACTTTCATTTTGGATGGATTAATCGCGATAAATTATTTGACAGCGCTAATAAAAATATTGCATTAATTATGTAATGCTTCTTTTAAATAATATATTTTTAATTATAATATATTACAAATTAACAATTGATTAATATGTACTTCAAGAAAACCTAATTAAAACATATGAATATAAATATCATATACATACATATTTAATGTGTCATTATTATATATATTAATAATTGTATTTATTATAATTAATATTGATATATATATGTGACTATCCATGATATTTAATTTATATCTACATGATTTTATTTGAAGCACATATAAGACTTTTTTTTTTATCACAACATGGATATCATTTAATAATGATAATGACAATAATAATATGTTAAAATATAATTAATATTTTAAATATAAAATAAATGTGAATAGTTCACCCAAAAATGCTAATTCTGTCATTAATTAAACATGGAGTATTTTAACGATGTCCTTACAATTTTTCTGTGTCTTCATCGCTATAGGACCCTTGGAGGGCTTCATCAAGTTCTTGGATTTCATCAACAACATCCCCATTTGTATAATGAAGATGAACAAAGGCCTATCATGTTTGGAACAACATTCCAATTTAAAAGGACTATAGCAAGTTACACAGCTGAACTTTCCAAATATTTTTTAATATCAACTACCCATCAAAAAAAGGAAAATGTTATCCGCCCTTGGAAAATGTCATTTGGATCAACCGAAACCCAAGATCTCTGCCTCAAGAAAAAAAACTCATTGATTTAAACAGAAATAAACATGAACTACCATTTCAATGTGCATGAACATGTAAACACGAGCCGTGGAGCAAGTCAACGTAACATCAAGCAGTAAACACGAGCTGGAACTTACGCTCAGCGATGATCAGAGGGGGGAAGAAGAGAAAGTAGCCCACCAGCTCGGCAGTGAGCTGGTTAAGGAGACCGCTGGACACAGTACCGTTCAACGGAGTGCTACCGTTCCACACTACATACACCAGAGTGACTGCCAATGAATTCCCAGTTTGATACGTGTTCAGAATCTGTTCGAAAACACAAATGAATGATAAATCCAAATCTAACAAACTAGTCCTCAGAGAAACGCTGTGATCAGACCTTTGAATATAAGCCATTTATCAAACTTTGTTTTCAAGTTCAATTGAAAAACTACCTCAACAGAAAGAGTCCCATAAGAGTCCTCCACTTTCTCCTGCGCCTCAGCAAACACATTTTCCAAGCGTTGCTCCATCATTTGGATGAAGCCGCAAGACTTGATGTTGTCCATTGGCCCAACAAACCTGAGAACTATATATAAGAAAACAATAATGTTTAAATAAACCACATACCAGTCATTTTAGTTACCAAATTTCAACTGTGTAAAACGCAGTTTCACTCGCAGTTTTCAAAAAAATGGTGGTGGGCTTAAGACTGGATATATTATGCAAAAATGCAACCTGGACTCAGATAAATTTGTACCTCGGTACACTTTTTGTGCAATACCATTTTTAGTACCAGGTTTAGTACATGAACCCTGGCACGGTTTATTATGTTGATATACTGTAGGTATGTATTGCTGTGTTTTTATTAGGTTGAATATCCTGGGACTGGGGCTAAAAAATTAATGCTCTATCATAGTTTAACAAATGCAAATCTGATATAAAAAGGTATTTGTTGATGCTATTTTGTCAGAGCTCCTCGCCTCTCAAGTACATCTCTGTACACCATGAGCAACTGAACAAACCTACGGTCTATGAAAACCTATAGATATGAAGCTTGATAATGTTGAAAGGCATCAGTTTTCAAATATCCCAGCATATTAATATTGTTCTAAAGTCACACAATATTCTTCAAGTAATTGTGTAAAAATTACACTTTATTAATTAAAACTTTGCAAATTTGTGTGAAAAGTAATAAAAGGTGTTTACTGCCTCTAGTGTTCATTTGTACTCGTTGGTACATATTTTGTGTCTCGCTAAAAAGTGCACCAAGGTACATTTATGACATGACACCAGGTAGGGGAAAAGGCTAAACAAAGAAGCTCAAGCATAAAACCTGTCGGATAGATCATTTCTAGTCAGATTTTCAGTTGGAAAACAATCATACCTGTTTTGAGTTGCAGGTGGATGCCTAGGCTGGGCAACCATGAGGTCACAGGACTGGGGATGGCCAACACCACAGGAACATACTCTCGGATATCATTCAGTAGCTTGTCAAAGCCATAAGAAATGAATGTGTCCATCACAACAGAGGCCACCAACACAGACTTCCCTCTCAAGACGTAGTAGCCCACAGTCACATTTGAAGGTGTGCAGATATCTCTTTCCAACTACAAGGAACACAGATTATGTAAAATGCCATGGCAATATGGTAACGGACATCTCACACAATTATATTTTTAACAATTTGTAACAATTTTCATCAGCTCTTTGGCTAGTGCTTTTTAATGGTCCTGTGATGGATAAATTACATTTTAACTAGTACATTACCATTTAAACGTCTGGGGTCAGCATTCTTAAGACTTAAGATTTTTTTAATGAATGCTTTTTTTTTTGCAAGAATACATTAAATCTATCAAACATCAAGACATTTATTATGTTGCAAAAGATTTCTAGTGTAAATAAATTATTTTACAGTTTCCACAAAAATAATAAGCGCCATATTAAAATGATTTCTGAAGGATCATGTGACACTGAAGACTTGAGTAACAGCTGCTAAAATTGCAACGTTGCCATCACAGGAATAAATTACATTTAAAATATATTATAACTAATTATGATAATAATAGCAATAATAGTATGTAATAATAATTCTAATAATATTTCACAACATTTCAGTTTCTATTGAATTATTGATCAAATAAATGCTTACTAATATATTTCAATTCAATTCAAGTTCGTTTATATAGCTCTTTTCATGGTACAAATACATATGTAATTATTCAAATTAAAATCAACAATGTTTTGATTATTTTGTTGATAATTAAAATTATAACTGTTAATAAAAATATAAAATAAATTGGTAATTATTTATTGTTCTCACAAACACTCTTAAAATATGAAAATTCATCATTACATCATTACAGTTCAAACTAAAGTAAATAAATTAATAATATATATATATATACAAATATTAATTCATTGTATGTGTTTAGGACAAATACATTTCTAGTTATTTAAATAGTATTAGCGAGACAAATGAGTCAGCAATTTTACTCGGAAAATATCACTTCCATCACAGAATGCTATGAAGCACAATACATCAACTGAGACATGAAGGACATGAAACACAGTGAAGAAAAAAAACTCACATGACGCAATTGCAATTAAAATCTACTGTGTGTGTGTGTTAAAAGTGTACACTGTGTCCGTATTTTAACCAGTTTTTAGATGTTCAAATACACCTTGCTGAAATCATCATCAGTCTCAGTTTTTATTTATAGTGCTATATTCTCACAAATGCTCTTACTGGCTTTGTTTATTGTTAAGCGCTTGAGGCAAATGTTAATACAAATCCCACATGAATAAATTTCATCATATTGAGCCAAGCCGACTGACCATCTCTTTCCTTTTACTCCAACACAATCACACACTCTCTCTCTCTGTTCAAGTGTAGATAGTGATTGTGTCGTCTCCTGCTCAGGCCCAGCTTCACGGGGTGGCCTGGACCACCCTATCAGAAGCTTGGCCCACTCTTGGCCCATACTAGTTAACAGCCAATGACAAAATTGTTGTGATATTCAGTTGAGCTTCCTATATTTAACTTTTTCCGCTTTCTTCCCGCAACCCATCTATCCATTCCCTCCCACACACAAACCTGCTAATAACGTATAATATATACATATTATACATATATATAAATACACATATAACATATCATTTTCTCGATCAGGTTTTCCTTAAATAAGTCTATTCAAATTCTTAAATAAGTCAATTAAATTAGCATTCAGAGTCTTGTCCGTGCTCCGGTCTCACAGATTTAATCATCATATCAGGTTTCCATCCAAGGACTTTTTATGGAAAAATATTTAGCGCTTCAAAATTATGACGAGTTACCCCTCAGACATACATTTCTTAATTTGTTGTCGCTTTAATACGTTAAAATTTATAATAACAATTTTGCTCTGAAGATGAAAGTTGTCGAGTTAGTACTAACGTGTAACTGCGCGCAGCACCCGCAGGATCACTGGATTTTTTTCACCTTTTAAAAGTGGAAACAGCTTACAATACTCGCTCAAGAATGGGGCATTGTTTGAAACTATTCTAAAAACTTATTTTATTTGTGTAAAAACAGTTGTGCTTTTGTAAATAAAGGAAACAAACTGGATGCGGCTTTCCTAAGAGCGCTTCACAGAAACGAACTGAAATTCTGCATATAGGCTGCTGTTTGTTGCAGTTTTTTTTTTCTTTTTGCTTAACCCCTGAAAACAAATTTTATTTTATTTTTTTCA
This sequence comes from Enteromius afrohamiltoni, assembly GCA_034779775.1. Taxonomy (NCBI): domain Eukaryota; kingdom Metazoa; phylum Chordata; class Actinopteri; order Cypriniformes; family Cyprinidae; genus Enteromius; species Enteromius afrohamiltoni. The sequence goes on along the minus strand of JAUYWG010000066.1, from coordinate 7,186,394 downwards.
CAGCCACGCAATTCAATTCAGTGCAATTTTAAACTTAGGAAAAGCAAAATTACCAAAATTAACGTTCTAAGTTTATCAGGAAAAACAATCATTTAGTTAAGCCTATAACCCCGGCCCCCCTGGAATATCACCACCCTGCATCGCCAGCCTGCTCCAGCTGATCATGTCCAGGGTCTGTAATGATACAGAACCTCTGATCTGATGGACAGCTGACGAGGAAGAGGAGAAAGAGGAGGAGGGGGAGAAAAAATGACAAAACGGACAAATATAGAAACAGACTGAGTCATTCGGAACAGAGCTTAATAGACACGGTCGGTCGCTCTTCAAATGCTAATAACAACCTTTTCAGTGGTCATTCACAATTAAAGAGACAGTACGCCCAAAAATGTAAATTCAATCATCATTTACAAATGCTCCAACCCATAAGACTTGCTACAGCTTTGGAACAACATGAGGGTGATTAAATGATGACAGAATAGCGAACTGTTCCTTTAAATCTCTATTTAGGCAAATGTGCTCCCCTTAGTACACTGTCTCTGCTGTTACAATGATATCCTTTTCTTATTTGCAACATATGAGGTACCAGCGCTGCACTATTTTTGGACGTGCCTTTCTGACGGACAGACGTGCGAATGCTCTTTAGGCTTCAAACCAAGTGTTTCATAAGACGGTCCTTTCTCAGCGCCTGAAAACAGGGAGATGTTCTACACAATCACACTCAATGAGCTGCATACTGAACATAAACAGGAAACACCTCCCACGCCGCCTCCCACCACATTGTCCTCGGCTAAACTACAATTCCCACGATGCAACAGCGATAAGGTCCCAGAGGACTGTGGTCAAAGCACTGCGCTTATCTCGATTCTACAGTGTAAGGCATATTTTACTGTGTTTCCAATGGCAACCAACTATTCTGATTAGTTCTTTTCATTATTTATTTAGCATTTCCTATTTCATATTGTGCTTGCAGTGGAAGAAAGAGAAAAGAATAAGCGCACTACCATTTTTATTATTGTTAGAGAATATAGTCTATGTTTACTGTGCAAAGTACGCTAATCATTTTTCAATTATGCATTAAATCCTTCTGACAAGTCTTATCAACCCAAGGCCTTTCAACCTTTATTACTGGAAATTGGCTTTTGGCTCAAACCAACCTGAACACGGATGTTGCTGTCGTTGAACGCTTTCTGCAGTGCCTGCGTGATACCTTTAGACAGGTCCTGTCTCATTCCAGCTTCTAGGCGATTTCGTCGCATCTGGATGGACAACACTGGGAAAAAATACAACACATATGAAAGTCATGATTTACTAAGCATCTCGAAGCACAGCTCAGATCCTGAGGGGGACAGTCATGCCTGTAAACAGTGAACTTCAAGTTGACTACACTGCAGTGCATATGCTATTACTGTAGAATGTGGGAGAAGAGGAGTAAAATTG
>JAUYWG010000066.1:7154635-7184857 GCA_034779775.1 Enteromius afrohamiltoni | reverse complement strand
TTATTTTTAAATTACAATTAAAATCTAATTGCAAAGCCTGAAGTAATTTAGGCTAGGCAAACAAACACCAATAGCATGCAAAAGTGTCCTGATTGGGATTTTGCTTATAATCTAACAATTTTCTCCCACAAACACTATTTATGTCTATATTAAACAACATTATTTCAACACAGTCGACTATTCAACTCAATAACCTGACAAATTTGCTGAACTGGAGTGGTGCATCTGTGCCCTAACTAAATTAGCCTAAATTCCTTTAGCGAAGACGTGCTAATATAGTAAACAGGGGCTCACCCGTTTTCACCCATAATCTTTCGGTCACATTACAGGTCAAAGGTGAACTGTCAGTAGGAGGGCTGCTTGGTTTAGTCGTGGTAATCCCAGAGGTAGATACAGCGATGGTTTGACGAGGGGTTGTTGTTGTCGTGGTTGCTAAAGTGGTTGTGGGTGTTTTTGTGGTTGTTGGTGCTACTTTTGTGGTGGTGGTGGTGGTAGTTGTTGTCGTAGTGGTAGTGGTGGTTGTCGTCGGCGCTTCCGTCTCGGTTGTTGTGGACTGGGTGGCTGTGGTGGTCGGCATGGTGGTTGCGACCTCTTTCGCCACAACAACGGCAGTGGGCGGAGTCACAGTCGTTGATGTCACAGTTAAGGGCGTGACAGTCGTGGTGGTCACTGTGGTGAGCTGCAGACTGTCGCTGGTCACAGTGTGAGAGTTGTTGCGCGCCGGAGCGCCAGATGAAGCGTTTTCAGCTCTTTCAGGAGAGGTGCCGTTAAAAGTGGAAATTGAGACCGAAGTTGTCACATTGTCAGTGAGCGCGGCATCCGTCTCTGCCACAATCATGAAAGAGGACCCTGGGGCAGTGGGAAGATCAGGGTTCCTGGGGAATTCACTAAGAGTCTCGTCTGAAAGCAGAGAACGTTTGAGTGAGCCACCTCAGGAGCAGGAAGTGAGATCGAGGACACACATGAATGCTTGCTGATGGTGAAGAATGACACATAGGACATGTGGGAGAGGATGGATGTAGCTCTGGGGTATTATGCAGTAGCGGGATTTGTTGAAGTGTGTACTTTTTGCACCACTAGTGTCATCAAACCAAATATAACTGAAGATAATGATCGATTTTCCATTGATCAGATGAATAAAGCAATTGAAGGAAAAAGTTGTGGGGCTAGTTGGGATGTACACAAATTACATTCATCAGCTTAAATGAAGTAATAATGTCAACATGAAATCAAAGGTTTGATTTATCTTTGTTTTCACATCCATAACAAGCATTTTGATAGGAAAGAATAAAAAATGTGGGAAAATATTAAAAAAAGAAAAGTAAAATGAGATGTGAATGAAATTTTATTGTTGACTTTAAAGATATTATTGTAAAAAATGTTGATGAGGACAATGACAACAACAAGCACAATGACCTTGATAATGATGGTGATGATGATGATGAACAAATGGTGAAGGAAGGACGATGACAACATCAAATCAGCAAAGTCCCTGAAAAGAAACCTCTTTAAACACAACACTTCTTGATTTCTGTAAACAGCATTGATTCAACACCTCACAATCTAGCAGTACCTGAGCTAGTGGTCAAGACACTGTTGATTTTATGTGCCGGGGACGGTGGATTTGGCACTCTGACGGCCAGCTCCCCAGGGGACTTTTGATTGGTGCGATTGTCACTGTTGCCGGGTGGGGAGGGCAGAGAATGCACCAGCGCCTGAGGCTGTGTCTCTGCAACCTGCAGGGTCTGCACCGAGGCGAACACAGGCTGCTCCCTTGTGATTTCTGCCCTCGCTGGTGGGGTGTGGAACTGCGAAGACAAGTCCTCGTCCTCCAGCAGCGACGAAGAGACTGTGATGTTTGGGGCTCCGGTTGGGTCCTGGGAAGGACTGAGAGATTGTCCTGATGCCTCAAGTCTTGCTTCATCTGGTGATTAAAAAGAGATGTCATGGTGCAAAATCATTAATGTTTACTGTCTTTGTCATATAGGAGGAAATCTAAAAAAATAAGAGTATTATTTCATTTGTGGAGCCAAGATTTTAAATACTTGACGGCATTAGAGGCAGATGCATTAAGCTTGCAAACCTAATGACACGCACTGTTATTTAATCAGCATTAATGATAATGCGCTGTATTAAATTGCTCTCAAGGTATTGAAGATTGAGAAAAAATAAAAATTAAATATGGGAAAACCTAAATCTAGCAGGTTGCCTTGTCTTTGAAGGGAATATTATGTGTGAATACATGTATATTAATACAAGATACATTTATTGAAATCCTATAAATTTGAGTGAACCTCGTTCTCAAAAAATATATATTTAAAATTCAGGTATTTCTCTTGTTTAAAACCTAAACAACAAAAAAAAAAGTTTTAAACGAAAAATATTTTACAATTATTTCAAAATCATTAAAACAAAAAACCATTAAGTATTATTACCATCATAAAAGCATCATAAATGCATCTTGTATAAAAATACATAGAACATGTATTTTCTAGGAGGAATTTAGCTCATATTTAATATTTAATCTAGCTATTTTTGTAAACTGGTTCACTGATGTTCCTTTCTTGTTTATTTTTATTCAAAAATTTATAAGATTATTAAGTATTTTCTGTAGTTTTAATTATAAAGCAGCAATTGTAATTGTAAATGTTAAACAAAATTGATTTAGTTTTATGCTTACAACACAGAAACAACTTAATTTGAAATATATTCCCTGGAAAGAGGTTTTACAGTACAACATTTAAATTCAGTTAATGTGTCTTGTACAAACATTTTTACTGTAAAAAAGGTAAAATTGCTTATTAAGATAATTTATTTTTTATTTTTGCAGAGCAAAAGTGTGCATGTATAGTAAAGGCAAGATTTTTTAATGCACTTACTTAAAGTCGCTCTACAATAACATTACTCTCTTGGGTAGCTTTAAATTATTTAGCTTGCTTAACGTTTCAGAAAAGAAAATCACAGCAGCCCTTTTCTCGATTGCCATCCACGACTGTTGGGGAGTCAATCGGAGATGATTAATAACGTGATTAATCGACCTTTACAGCTCTTTACTTTATTTTTATCTTGGGGAACATAACGTGGCCGGAGTCATACAATATAGTGACTTGAGGACATTAATCATAAATCCTTTAGCCGAAGGACCAAATTATAAATGTGCAAGGGTTTTTTGTGTGCTGCCAGCTCTCTTGATGTCTTTCTCACTCTCTTACTGTCCTAGTGAGCAGCCTAAAGCTTCAATCCTTTCCTAACAGTTTAGAAATTTGTGAAGCGATAAAGATTTTCGTCTATCGTTTTAATCGCGGTTGAGATCGTGTGACGTTGCACATTACGTAATCACGCAATAGACATTCACTTCGACAATGGAAGAAGCAGTTTTGGCATCTTATCGACTTTGTTGCTAGATTTATATCGTTATAAAGGTAGAAAAATGCTTCCACCGTGATAGAAGATTTTGGTTATATCGCCCACCCCTAAAGGGAGGGATGGATGGATATATACTGTAGGGTAGAATTATTTTGGGGTGGATGAATAGATAGTGTAGAATTATCTGGATGAATGAATGATAGATACAGTGCCCTCCACTATTATTGGCACCCTTGGTAAATCTAAACAAAAGTAACCTAGGAAAAAAAAATCTGCATTCAATTTCGTTCACAAAAAAATCACAAAATTCTTACCTATCATTGAAGTAAAACAAAAAATTGAAAATACAGAGAAAAACATTTATTTCATCATGAGTTTTTCTCTGTATTTTCAATTCTTTTACTTCAATGATAGGTTAGAATTTTGTGATTTTTAAATGTTAGCCACAATTATTAGCACCCAATTATTGCCATGTCCCTTTCCCAAGATAACAGATCTGAGTTTTCTCCTGTAATGCCAGAATAGCTTGGAGAACACCTGATAAGAGAAAAGAGACCACTTTTTCAAGCAGAATCTCTTTAGGTCCTCCAGAATACCAGCTCTATGATGGTGCTTCTCCTCTTTAGTTCATCTCACTCATTTTCTGCAGGGTTGAGGTCAGAGGACTGGAACAAAAGCTTCATTTTGTGCTTAGTGACTAATTAGTGTGTTTATTTTGATGTTTGTGTTTGGATTATTTCCCCAGTGGAAGACCCAACCATGGCCCATTATAAGATTTCTAACAGAGTCAGTTTTAGATTTGTTATCTGTTGGTATTTGATAGAATCAATGATGCCATGTGTCTAAACAAGATGTCCAGGACCTGCAGCAGAAATATAAACCCACAACATCAAAAACACAGCAGTATACTTTATTGTACACATGGATTACTTTTTATCCCTGTGTTTACTGAACCCATCTTGAGTGTTTACTGCTAAAAAACTATTTTTTTGATCATAGAAGCCAGTCCAATTTGTAGTTACAGTCCTGTCTGACAACTGAATATGTTGGAGATTGTTTTTGGATGAGCGAGTAGAATTCTTAAACCCTCCCAAACAACATGTATGACTATTTTTTAGAGGTTTTCTGACCCTGAGACTCAACTATTTTCTTCAATTCTCCAGCTGTGATCCTTGAAGTGTCTTCAGCCACTCAAACTCTACTCCTCGCCATGTATTAGGATGATAGAGACACTTCCTCTTCCAGGCAGCTTCATAACATTGTATGTTGATCGGAAATTCTTTATTATTACCCTGATGCTGGAAATGGAAATTTTGACTGCTCTAGCTCTTTTCTTAAAGCCACTTCACTAATGGGTGAAGCTCAATTATCTTTTGCTGCACATCATAAATATATTATTTGTTATTTTCTCATTGTGTTGATGATTAAGGGAATTTGGGCTTTGTTTTCTCCTATATATATATATCTGTGAAACAGGTAGCCAGGGCTGGATATTTTCATGTTCATAATCATCCTGGAGTGCTTACAATTGTGAATATGAATGGGAATATACTTCTTACTTAAAATTCTGGGGGTGCCAATAATTGTGGTCAACAAGCATTGGAGAAAAACATTTCTTTCATCAGAAGAATGTCTCCCTTTTTCAATCGTTTTAATTCAATGATAGGTTAGAATTTTGTAAAAGGATAAAAAATAGATCGATAGATAGATGATCAATGAATATGAGGTGGATGATAGATATGGAAGAGTGTAAAATTTTCTTGAGGTATAGATAATAGATATAGATAGATAGTTATATATTATATTGCAAAAATAAAATCTTTTGACGTGGTATTAATATGCTACCAAGAAAATGAGATACTAATTAAATCTGGTTTTCTGCAGAATGAGTGTGTGTGCAGATTCTGTAAGCGGTCACGTTGAATTCCTATTCTCCAACAGATAGCCACCTGCTCTGACAGTTAGAACATATGGGATTGTCCTGATTAACAGGCAGCTAGAGAGAAGATGAGATGTCGTGTGAAGGGGGCTCTGACTGTACATCCAACCCATCTTCCTAATGACTGCACTTCCTGTGAACGGGATAGCAATGAACTCTGAAAGCTCTAGACACTTAAGTACGCTTGTTGCTGGTCTGAGAAGATTTACGCACCCCATAATGGGACACGTGACTCGGGTCAGTGAGCTGAACCAATCAAACTCTACTGCCAGGCAGAACAGAGCGAGTTGATTGGAAGACAGGACGATAGATGCCAAGATGGCTTCATCCATCAAGTCCCCAAGTGCGTGACCTGGTCTCAAACGGGTCCCGCTGCCACTGCATAATCTTCTATATGTGTGAGCTTTCTAATCAGTGACGCTGAGTGTTAAAAATGAAGGACATGTTGCTGTTGTCCTGTTTAATGTAACTGGAGATCAGTGGGCTAGAAAGACATGGACCTTCTCTATTATGAGGACAGGTGGTGAAGGGGGCTGATGGGTAACAGGCCAAAGCCATTGAAACCCATGAGGGAGTATATGGGGAACCGAAGCATGGAGTCACACCATTCCAGCAGGACAGATCCACGTCCATAGTCTATTCATAGATCCCATCTGCTTTTGTTGCATCTTGTTGTGGCATCGCGAAGGCAACGGCATTACATCTGTTTATAATAAAGTAAATATCTAAGTAAAGGGATATTTCATGCAAAGATTTAATTCCAAGCCAATCTGAATATAACTTTTGTCTTTTAATATAAGATATATGCTTTTTCTCCACAGAATATTCTGGCAATTTTTCCAGCACAACCAAAGGAATGAGATCTAAGGCTGTCAAGCTCAGAAATTACAAAAAAGAACCACAAAATATCATAAAAGCAAACATACTGTATGACTCATGCACTATATTCCAGGTCTTTTGATGTTTTTGTGAAAAACAGATTGACAGATAAGACGATTTTCTAATCAATGTCCAATTTGTGAACAAATCAATTGTCATGTCAAGTTTGTGAATGAATTGTTCTTTTGAGTCAGATAATTTTAATCAACCCATTGATCCAATTGATAAAATTACTTGGAAAATGACACAGATGTCATGTTGACTACATTAATAATGTTTTTATTATAATTTATGCTTTTTTTATAATACATTTATCTCCAGTCCCCAATCGCTGTTATTGCAAGCAAGACATTTGAGTTTGAGTAATAATGACAGACTTTTAATTTTTGAATGAAATATCCCTTAATCAATAAGTACACCATAAATCCCCAAATTTTCTCGATAATACCAAAAAATAAATATAACCTGCAAAAGAGGATTTTGTTATTTTAAAATCACATTTCTCTAAACTGGTATCTTTCATATTTTCAACATCATAAAGTTTTACAGCAAAGCAGATTAGGGCGTCTGTGTGCAATGAAGCAGATTAAATGCTTTGACATCAAATGGGATGCCATCCAAATGGACACCCATCAGCCCATAATATCCGTTTTAACGATGTGCGATTTGACATTGTCGAGTATTTTGCAAAAAAACATTTGAAACACCTCTACTGAGCGCACACACGTATGGTTAACAATGAGGTAATTAAAAGACTTGCGCTTTGGACACAATAGATTCCTGTTTTGCACTTTTTTGACAACAAAAAATAAATACAATCACAACCACAGTATAATTCCGCGTCTCTAAGCAACATGACAGAGATTTGTTTTTGAATTAATCGACCGTTTAAATTATTCTATTTAGTCACAATAACTCACTTATTTACAATGACCTACTGTCACCTACTGGCGTTTTTAATTTCACATTCAGAGTATCTTGTATTTTTTAAATGGTTTCAATTATCAGTATTCAAAAATGACTTTATAAAAGGTAAAAATGCCCATAAATGTAAAAATCAGTAACCTATTGGAAAAGATTCATTTCTATCAATGTGAACCGACAAATACAAAGAATATGAAGAATAACACAAGCTTTAGGAGTCCATGGAAGTCCTTAAAATACCAGCACAATAACACACTCAGCAAAATATTGTCTAATTATCGTTCTTATTAAAAACACAGAAAATACTGAGATATTATTTTTTGTCAATACCGCTGTGATGATCCGCTGGATGTGCCAGCTCTCTGGATGGCACTCCAGTGCCCAGCTAACTATGTGTGTGTTTTATGTCTGTTTACATTCATGGACTCCTTTCAATGAACTCCGCCCATCTCATTCGTTGTCATAGTGTTTCATTGTTGTCTCCACCTATCTTGTCTGTTGCCTTGACCACTAACTGGCTCCGCCCCTTAGCCTTGTTAGCATGTCTGTATAAAAGTCCTGTTTGTTTCCTGTTTAAATGCTTGTCAATGTTGGATGTATCCTGTTACTCCCTTTGTGTAGCCACCCGTGTTCCTGGATTCCCTGTGTTTCTCCGTGTGTGGATTTACCCGTTCTTAGACTCTGCCTGCCTTGGTTTTACACTCTCGCCTTCGCCCCCCCATAGATTGCCAACTATCATGTCAGGTGGTAAAACCATGGTACTGAATTATTATATTTGATTATATACACTGCTTAAATAATAATAAAGGGAACACTTAAACAACACAATGCAACTCCAAGGGCCTGTTTCATAAAACAAGTTTACCAAATAAGCCAGGGGCCTGTTCCATAAAAGAAGTTCAACAAATAAGCCAGGGGCCTGTTATTATCTTAATTTAATACAAATTAACTGGCAATAGAAAAGACTAAGTGACTAAGACTAACTTATTACCAGTTAATTTGGCTTAAAATAAGACTATCTGCCATAAGCCTGGCTTATTTGGTAAACTTGTTTTATGAAACAGGCCCCAAGTCAGCTACACTTCTGTGAAGTCAAACTGCACACTTAGGAACTGATTGACAATCAATTTCACATGCTTTTGTGCAAATGGAATAGACAACAGGTGGAAATTACAGGCAATTAGCAAGACACCCCCCAATAAAAGAGTGGTTCTGCAGGTGGTGACCACAGAGCACTTCTCAGTTCCTGTGCTTTCTGTTTGATGTTTTGGTCACTTTTGAATGCTGGCGGTGCTTTCACTCTAGTGGTAGCATGAGACGGAGTCTACAACCCACGCAAGCTGGCTCAGGTAGTGCAGCTCATGGCACATCAATGCGAGCTGTGGCAAGAAGGTTTGCTGTGTCTTTCAGCATAGTGTCCAGAGCATGGAGGCGCTACCAGGAGACAGTCCAGTACATCAGGAGATGTAAAGGAGGTTGTAGGAGGGCAACAACCCAGCAGCAGGACCGCTACCTCCGCCTCAGGCAGGAACAAGAGGAGCACTGACAAAGTCCTGCAAAATGACCTCCAGCAGGCCACGAATGTGCATGTGTCTGCTCAAACGGTCAGAAACAGACTCCATGAGGGTGGTATGAGGGCCCAACGTCCACAGGTGGGGGTTGTGCTTACAGCTCCATGGGCTCACCAGAGGTAGCCTGACTGCCATTAGGTACCGAGATGAGATCCTCATGTGGCTGGAGTGTGTCAGCAGTTCCTGCAAGATGAAGGCATTGATGCAATGGATTGGCCCACCCATTCCCCAGACCTGAATCCAATTGAGCACATCTGGGACATCATGTCTCGCTCCATCCACCAACACCACATTGCACCACAGACTGTCCAGGAGTTGGCGGATGCTTCAGTCCAAGTCTGGGAGGAGACCCCCCAGGAGACCATCCGCCACCTCATCAGGAGGATGCCCAAGCATTGTAGGGAGGTCATACAGGCACACACACACACACACTACTGAGCCTCATTTTGACTTTTTTCAAGGACATGACATCAAAGTTGGATCAGCCTGTAGTGTTTTCCACTTCAGTTTTGAGTATGACTCCAAATCCAGACCTCCCTGCGTTAATAAATTTGATTTCCATTCAGAATTTTTGTGTGATTTTGTAGTCAGCACATTCAACTATGTAAAGAACAAAGTATATAATAAGAATATTTTATTCATTCAGATCTAGGATGTGTTATTTTAGTATTCCCTTTATTTTTTTGAGCAGTGTATTATAAGAACACAGGGGTATATCCATAAACACTTTGGTATCATTAGGGCACCATTGTTTTTTTGTGAAGATTAAAAAGTCTGTTCTCAATTTGTAGCATTTTAGCACAATGTTTATTAATCACAATGTTCAAAACACCAATTATGCCAGTACGCAATGGTAAATTAATTACAGTGCATAGCACATACTGTACCTTAATATTTGGCTATAATGACAGTTTCTTGTAGCTACTAAACCACAAACAGCTGCCAGAAAGAAAATAAGAAACAATTGACTCCATTTCAACAAACTGCTCTCAGCAGGGCAGGGCTGGATAAGGCCAGACTAAATTAAGACAACACAGCACATTTGCTTTGGGTATTCTTGTTTACATCCAGATTCTATTCCTGGAAGTTCTTGTTTCAGACACTTGACAACGGGTTTGAGGTTGATTAACAATGAAACAATTTTCATTTTCCTTTTCGAGCATAAAATCCCAAATCTGTCTTCCTTTTTTTGTCTTAAGGCAAAGGGAAAAAGATGCATCATAATGTATGAACAGCCGGTGCAAAAACAACACCTTAGGGCCTTCCTTAAACTAAGCAACAACCCACATCCTTCAGTGTATTTTAAAAAGCTGTGAGCAAGGAAATTAGGGGCATGGCGGACACGCACATCCCACACACACCAACACCATCACTGTTTTTAGATGAGGCAGGGGATAAATCTGAGAGACAGGGAACAGTGTGCTCTTGGCGGGAGCTGAGGTAACAGCAGTGGCAAGCAGATTTGAGATTTGAGCTGTATTAAAGTTTATCCTTCTACTGATGGCTATATGTGTTTTTAGAGTTGATATATGGTGGCACACCTGCTGAGAACACAGGGATGGGTAAGTGCTGCAGAGCACAGCCGTCTTTGAATAATTCAAACGCTGGCTAAGCATCTGGTCCTGCCTCTAAGAGCAACGTGACATGGCCGAACACTGAATCAATGTCTGTGTTAAGCATCATAAATAAAACTAATTAAGAACCTGTGTTTAATATAAAATTTTACATATTGTATTAAACTCCTGATTTTCCATTTATAAGAATAGTTAACTCTCCAAAAATGCTACATTATTTACCCTCATGTCATTTCAAACCCACATATTAGTTTTTCTGTGGATCATGAAACTCTTGAAGGATTGTTGGAGAGCTCTTGATATACATAAAATACATTGTAAAATAAATATTGGTCTTGTCCTAACACAAGCTATTGTACAGCTTCAGAATACTATATGTATATATGTATGTACAAAAAGTGCACTAGCAAAATTAATTTTTATACTGTTATTATAAATTCATACTGATTTTGGTGCTTTTGCTGCATCATGATTTAAAAAAAAAAACTGCCATGTTTCAAAAATACCTGGTGTAATTAAATAAAAATATAAAATAAAATAAAATAAAAACTGAAATACAAATAAAAACTACATGGACATATGTGAGAACAAATTACAATAATAAAAACAATCAATAAAACTGTCACAACTTGAATTAAAATTAAAAGAGAAAATACAAAATAATAAAAACTTAAATTAAAAAAATTCTAAATATTTTCAAAAATCTATAACAGTGAATCAATGACACTAAAATATCACTGTTGAAATGGAAGTTTATGATTTTTGTGAATTATTTTCTTTCATGATTTTGGCATCACTTCCTGCCTTTTTTAGCAAAAAGTAGCAAAAAGGTCAAAACAGAGATACTGTAATACTGTATATATTAATATTCATCAGTACACTCTTTTGGAAATAACTGAGATGCCGCCCGAATAATCAAGACTGAAGCGGGAATCTTCAATCCTTTCCCACCATCCATCATCAATTATGAATACATAAATACTACCCATCTAATAAACAAATAAATAAGGTTTTTATACAAAAATTACCAAATGAATTGTAACATTACTTGCAAGACTGCAAAAGAAAATTAAAAACGACTGAAATGTTTTTACATTTAAATCAGCATAAATTAAACCATAAATCATAATCAGCATAAACCTTAAAACCATAAAATTAGACTTTTGCATCACAGTAATGAAAGTGTAAACTGTGTAGAAAATGTGCTCAAAATAATGTGACCCGCTTCTCTCCCCTTTATATCACAATCCTGAAAAGTGAGCCATTGAGCGGCTGTAATCATAAAAGCTGTGGCTGCGTTTAGCTGAAAGGATGATGACATGAATTATTGACGAAGATACAAACACAGATCTGATTAAAATAACAGCCTGTACCCTTCCAGCCTCTCTAACTGATGAGGCAAACACCATCACACATCTGTATAAGCATCGCAGCGGCTGATTGGATAAAGAGGGTCATGTGACTTCCTGGGTAGGTCATGTAGGCCCTGTCGAGTCTGGGGGAGAAAACAAGAACGTGTGTATGCGACTGACTTAAACTAATCATATTCTCTGCCGGAGGGTTAAAAAAGACTGATGATGCAGTCAAAAATATTACATCATCTACTATTTAAAAAATCTAACACATAATGGAGTGCAAGAGCAATGTAAAACTGACTGATTTATTTTGACTCAAATGAAATTAGCAATCAGATGCCTAGCGCTCGACATGCCAACACAGCAAAAGTGAAATACTGCAAGCCCTCATGCTACTTTCCCATCAATCCTCGTAACGGCATCCTGCGCAAACCTGCAGGCTCAACCGATGCTTTTTTCCGTGTTTGTTTTACTTTTCCCAGCCTTTCCCAGTGCATTACACAACTGTCAGAATTGGTTAGTCTCAGCTCTGGCGTTGACTGGAAGTGATATAAATTTTTACACAGAGTGGAAAAGATTCCATATTTCCTTCAGGAACGTGCTGGAATATTCAGGAGCTAGTGCAGGACACCTTCGACGCACTTGACTTCGGAGTCTCAAGAGCAAGGCAGGTTATTGCAAACCCCATTAAAACTGAATGAGTGTCTTGCTCTCTAAGGGGGAGTTTGCTAAGAATGAATAGCGACGACTGCTAGCATCGTTTCGCGCATGCTTTGTTATTTTACTGCCAGTGTGTTTTTTTAAATTGCTAAATAAGTTACTAAAAATAACCACTACTAATCATTTAGCCACCTTTGAATTATTCGGGACCTGTGTGAGGGATGGAGGTTCTTTTTTTTTTCTTTTAAAATATCTTCACTTGTGTTCAGCAGAACAAAGAAACAGGTTTGGGTGACCAAATGATGACAAGATTTAAATTTTTTAGGTGAACAATCCCAATATTATAATCTTTATGTAGTAACTTATGTTTGTGAAAAACAAGTTTAAAATATACTTTTAAATTGAAGTAAAAAAGCGCGTCAGTTGTATTGTTAATTTTCAACTTTTTTGGACCAATTCATATAATTATTGTGTATGTAGACATTATATTCTAACTTTCAACTGAATATAAATGCATGAGAACCTGAACTCTTCAAGTTACGTGCTAGTCAGAATGTGCAAGATGCGTTGTGAATATTATTTTCATAACAACACACAAAAACATTGAAAATAAACAATTTCTCTCATCAACTAAAATGTTATTTTCTACTAACTGTAGATAAAAAGAATTGTATATTTATTAACCAAAAATGCTCGTCTTGGGTAATGTTCATGCGGTGCGTAATTGGAAAGGTCACACGTGGTTCATTTTTCGTCAGTGTACTTTAGCTCAAAAAGGTTGAGTAATGCACTCACTTTCAATTTTCTCATTTTCCAATTTAAACATCATTCAACATTGACGTTTTCCCCATTTTTTGTAAAGGGCATTTAACTTTCTTTGCCATTCGCTTTGTAAACATTGGGTTGCATCGCAGTGCAAGACAAGCATTAAAAAGTACAGAATTTTATATTTAAAATACAGTATGACGATCGTTTCACTAGATAAGTCCCTTATTGCTCGACTGGGATTGTGCAGAGCCCTTTAAAGCTGCACTGAAACTGCAATTTTGACCTTCAACCTGCTGATCCAAATTGAAATCCACTATAAGAAGAAAATCCTGGAGCGTTTCTCTCAAAAAACCTGAATTTCTGACAAGAAGACATGAACATCTCAGATTAGCAAATTATCAGGAAATTTTAATTCTGGAGTGAGCTAATACACTAATTTATACACTCATGACAAAGTGTTATTTTATTGCATTAAACAGTTACAGTAGTAAAAAAAATTGATTACTCACTTGCAACACACTTGCCTCGAAACACAAATTAAGATATTTCTGATGATATCAGATGATACCCTCCATAGACAGCAATACAACTGAAATGATCCCAGGTACAGAAACTGCGTGTACATTGCGTTGTGATACTCTCTAAAATGGCGGAAGACATAAGTCACGGGAGAAGAATGATTGAGCGCAATACTGACGTTGATCCACTGATGTCACACGGACTGTTTTACCTGTGTTTTTACTATGTTTCTGTATCTGGATCGTTTCAGTTGTGTTGCTGTCTATGGAGGGTCAGATGACTCTCTGATGTCATAAAAATATCTTAATTTCTGTTCTGAAGATGAACAAAGGTCTAATGGGTTTGGAACGACATGAGAATGAGTAATTAATGACAGAATTTTCATTTTTGGGTGAACTAACCCTTTAAACTGGATAGCGGCTGGTTCGTGAATATAAATGCAGGTTATGCTGCTCTAATGCAGCACTGAAAAGTAGCGCAGCTGTTTAGTGAATTGGCCCCTCAGTCTCTTTCCCAGTTTTCCAGACCATCTCTTATGTGCAAGCCAATCTGCCCCCGAGGGAACGGAGCAGAGCAAGCGAGAAAGTCCTCGAAATATGCATTCTGCACACGAACACCACCGAATATTATGGGCTTTAGCATAGTAAACATGACATGGCCACATAACATCAGGCAAAAATAGATAATCCCATTCCTTTTACACGGCATCATTTTCCCCCCAAGGGATTTTTATTAGGGTAAAGCCGATGACGTCGGAGGTTCGCCAAGGACAGAGCTCATTATGCATAAAGCTCCTTTCTCCTTTTCCTCATCCAATGAGCACTGTCATGTGTGAAAATCCAGGTGTGAACAAAGCGCAGTACTTTTCTTTCAAGCTACGGAGGCAGCAGTTTAGCAATTACGTATATCTAAGGATAAAAACGGCGGCCGTCTGATTTAATTATGCAAGCGATTCCACAAGCATAAAAAGAATTATGCGAATGCACATGCCTAATTAGTTTGGATATCTGTTCTGTTTTTTGGGCATGTTTGCGGGACGTTTTGACTAGCTTTCAAACACCTCTAGAGTCGAACGAGGCCACAGTTATGAGTTCTGTGTAAATTAACAGAGTAAAACGAGGACGCAGCTTTTGATCAGGCCCAAAAGACAGACAGACATCAGACACCGAAACATGAACAGCTGAGCCTGAGCCTGTCTGGAGCTTTGAAGCACTTCTAAAAAAAAAATTTATGCGCTATAAAAGCTACAAAACAGAAATGAAGTTACCAACGAAAAGCACCATAAAACAAGAGACGCCTCGGTTTCTGCATCTATTGACCCCATAATGCCCCTTTTTCTTGCCCACAAACCAGATTAGCCCCTCCCCGCCATAAACCTTGTTTCATAAGCCCGAGGAGATTTTCAGGTGTGAGCTGGCACACAATTTCATTATGGGCTCTCCGAATTGTGTATTAATCTGGCAGAGGTCGGCATCAATCCCTTGATCTAAGCCCAATAGATAAAAGCGAGGGAGTAAAAGGGAGCAAAATGATAACTCTTCGGTTTATTGCATGGGTAACGGACATCATAATCTGTTCATTCATTAACAAAACAGATTAAATAAAACATATTTGTTTGTCATCGCTCCTGGCAAAGGAAGACTTTTAGGGAGATGGTTGGCATCAGATGGCTGGATCTAAGTATTAACTCGATGCTTGTGACCTGAAAATGACTGGCTTGTGTTATAGCAGATGTCCTCACATGCAAGTGACAAACAAGAGAGCTGTAATAAAGCAATAAATGACCGAGAAGATGTATAATTAATACAAAACAATAGGGATCAATATTTTTCTAGGTGATAATAATTTATGAGTTATGGCTGCCAATCAATAGCAAAATCTTATAAAAAATTATATATTAAAATCTAATATATTTGTCTAATAATATTTGTCAATAATAATTGAAAAAAAAAAAAAATATATATATATATAAATATATACAATTAAAGTATAATGATAATAAGTATAATTTAACAGTCTAATGGACAGTTTAGACATTTTAGTGCTGTTTTATCATGTTATAATTCTAAAAAAACTTTTTTGAAAAAGGTTTCAATATTTTAATAATAAATTAAAAACTATCAGAAGTACTTATATGAAAGTAAATTTGTAATAGTTTGTGAGTAAAGTAAAAAAACAAGGTTCAAATCAGTCTTTTTTTCAGAATAAAGTAATTTTTTGCGATTTTTGACTCAAAATACCTCAATTATTTATTTCTTTATTTTATACAGCATTTATTGGCACTAAAATCCTATCATAATATGGAACCCGTAAATAATCAAAGAGAATATAATTATGCCATGCAATAAATGTCACATCAAACACTGCAATCTGGCTCACAACGATTCCACATCCGTTCCAAATGTCACAATATCATACATACACGAACATTTCTATTACATACAATAACTCCGCAAACTGTAAAGCAAATGCGCGTCATAACAATGTTACAGAATAAATACTGTCAGATCCCATTACTTAAGTGTTTTGTCAGTGAGAATTCAAAACAAAGTACGCTAGTCTAGGCCTACACTTCAGTCTGAGTCACACTAACGAAAAAAGTCAGTACAACCACATCATCAAGCGATATGGATACTCCATTTTTCATATTATGAGGAATAACCCGCCAAGGAAAACAATTTCTAACCATTTTTGCTCCAAACATCCTGAATCCACAGGTCAAATCATAAGACGGAAGAGGCGGTGGGTAACCTGATTGAAGTCGTTCATCTCTAGAGATGGGCTGTTTGCTAACAGCTTGTCAAAGCTCTGTACTGATCATCCATCATGGCACGGTCACTGTCGTCGCTACCGAACTCAGTTATTTCAGCATCTTTGACTATATGCTGTTATAGAAGAGCATAATCACCATACATTTGCTACAACGACAGAGAAACGTCGATACGACTCGGCAGGGTATGGATTTTAGCACCCTCGTGAATTTGCGCATGCCAAATAAGAAAGAAGCAGGACAAAAAGAACTTTTGGTACTGTATATATGGAAACAGAGCGAGTGCCTCAGACTCAACATAATCAACTTTCACACGGACTGTTTGGCTAATGAAGCATGGAATCGTAGGAAATGAGAACATGTCAGCTGTGAAAACGGTCGGTCGGAGAAGTAGATCAGCTGCTTTGGTCATAGCTGACATCAGCAGATAATTAACTGGTTCTGGACTCCAACGGCAGTAATTAGACTGAGAGAAATGCGCATTAAAAGACCGACTTCTGTCCTACTGGAAACTGTAATTGTGCTTCAGTTTGAGGCGCCACACGTCTAGTTGTTAAAATGTGATATGTTAGCGTTTCAACAGTAGTTGGGGTGTGCTGGATCTTTTTCCTGGCAGGAGCTGACCCTCTGGAAAGAATCCTTCCGGCTTAGAGTAATAAAATCACGCTCTTTATTTAGGTTTTTCACCTTCGTTGATATACTTCTTCGTTGAAGACTATTTGACTGTGCGGCCACATTGGAAATTACTGTTACTATTACTGTTGCTATTAATTTAATTATTAGTCATAGCATTAAACATCTACAACTAATTAAAAACCAAAAAGCTTAAATGACAGTTTTCATAACAATTCTGGGATGGCAAGTGCTTCAAATATTATGATCTTTTAAATAATATGTTTGTATTTTATATTTTTAAGTTTTTTTTTTTTTAATTTTAATTAATTATTTATAATATATAAACTTTAGTTTTAGTATTAACTATTATTTGTTTGATTTGTTCATTCATATTTAAATCATTGATAGTAATTAATTACAATATTATTATTTTAATTATTAGTACCACACTTATTAAATTACATACACTTCATACTATAAATTATTACAGCCTTAGTTAGAGAAAAATGCATTCTTTAAATGAAATTTAATGTAAACCCCTCTCTCACAATAACATACCGTTTTGTTACAAAACAGTAATGTACAGTTTTGCACAGTTTCATATGATCTTCTTTGTAAATATTAATCTATAATATGATGAATTAATCAGTATATACTGTAATTAATCTGCTAACAATTTATAATCGATTGACAGGCCTAGTTAATATGTAAAATATATTGTGCCAACCTCGACTTTAAGCATATCAATATTTCACAGCAATGTCATATTGTTTTATACCGCAAGTCTTTTGTGTTGCAAATCATATTAATGGCAGTATTAACAATGTAAAGAGCTCTCCCTTTGTTCTCAGTCATTTGAACAGTACATGGCTGTGAATCAAAGACTCCCGCTGTTGTCATTGCATGTTTTTTTTTTTTTTTAAACGCAGTTCTCCTCTTGAGGGTGAACAGATGGGTTTTGCAGTGATGCTTCAAACATTTTAAGAGGATCAGATTGACTGGTCCGTGTTTTTTTAAATGCGAGTTATTGAACCAAACCACCATAGATTTCTTAAGAAGCACCAAGTTACCCACTTTAATAATTACACCCAGACCACAGGGAAAAAAACACTATGCCTACTCCATTAAAACTTGGCTTTGGTTCCCCCGTTACACACAACCTTTCAGCTGACAGGTGACAAAACATCCCCACGAAATAGTCAATTAAAGCACGAATCCAGTTTAGTTCTGTTCAACTAATTGCTGAACCCAGTCACTGCGGGTCTGAGGCCACAAAAAGCCCTTTGAAAATCAAACGGAGCAGTTCATCACTGTCATTCTGATAATACACTCACTCTTTCCACTCCGGTTAAAAAAAATGTAGATCAGTTCCCATGGCAACATAGCACAGCAGGCTCCTGTTGACTAGCAGGAGCATCACTGTAGGGGCATTGAGGAGAGATGCCTCATCCTCAGCAAGCCACAAGTGTGTCTGGCCGTACGCCATAGCCCCAGCTCAAAGCCAAAAGGACAATGGCGGTTTTATGAATGAAAAGGCATAGGCTTTTTACCTCTGTGTATTAAGCCTATGGTCCAGACCGATGCATGTCTGCGTGCCTGGAAAAAAAAAGAAACGAATCTGGTGTATATCTAGCTTTAGAAATGCATTTATGTTGTAATTCTAGCTTTAGAAAATCTAATCTGCCTTTTTTGATATCTGTGCTGTTTGGAGAAAGCGACGTTGTGCCTGGAGTTAGTTCGCATAATCGACGCTGAAGTTGTTTGCACAAATTAAATCATTTTTTGGTTAAATGCGCATTTGGTCCTCAGGCAAAGGCTACTGATGTATCGCAACACTTTTCATTAGTAGAGAAGTGAATGGGGTTGGAAGTGCCGTATTAATATACCACTAAAAACATGTACATTTGGGTGGCATTTTGAAGAGGAACGGGATGGGGTCAGAGGTCAAGGATATTAGGAATACATACAACAGTTGATATATCAGACTCGTTTTGCTACTGTCACAGACGTAGACTGGAAATCAATTGTTTCTTGTTATTTCACAGCTGTTTAGAATACTTGCTTTGGTTAGTTGTATCATTCAGAAATCAACTATTAACACTGACCACTTATAATGTTTTACTGGCTGCGCTGATGTTCCGTTTCTCCGCAGTTTCTGCAAGCAAGATAATAAAATAATTCAAAAGCTCAAATATCTCATGGCCACGTATTCACTCGTTTGGTAAATGGATGCTTTTAACACCTACAGGGTTCTGAGAAGTAAACGTAAAACAAATATACTCTCTGCGTTTTCATTTTATCCAGTAAAACAGACTAAATCCTCAACAGCGCTTCTATGACTTTTTTTAAAGAGGGGAAAAATATAGAGATACATTTCTGGTGGTCAAAAGAGACAGAGACGTCACATTTGCCATGACTCGTTCAGCCCTTGTGTTGCAAACACCCACACAGCAACATTAAAGAGTTTAGTTATTTAACACAAAGTATAGCATCAAAAATATATAGGGTAAAATAAGAATAAAAATATAAAAGACTTTTTCAACTGTATGAATCATCACAAGACCCCTTCTTATGCAATTTTGACATAGTTAACACTTCTTGGTTCCTGGAAGATTGTGAGAACGTTGGTTTATGGTTAAAACATTTTATGGTAAGAAATCTTTGTCTTGGCTTTCAAAATGAATTACAGCTTTAAAATGTAATTGCAGTTGCCATCTGAACCAAATTGCGTTTGCAGTTAATTTAATCGAACTAATTGTTCGAGGGTGTCTTCGCACACTATTTTTGCTCAAATGGCGCACTAGTGGTTTTGCTGTTGAACTGAGTGAGTTTGATGTTCAGTCATTGGTGTCTTAGGTACGCCTTGCACAGAATATGAAAGCAATCTGTTCTAAATTGTGAAAGTGACAGCGTTTTTTTAAAGAGCGCTCTGATCTTGCATAGACACCACCACATTCAAAGCCCAGAAATACAGTAAGAACTTCTAATTGTACACAAGTGGTTTAATCTGAAGGTAAACAGCACAGCACATGCATGTTCTGTGTCAGCATCATCAGGCTCATACATTGTTTACATTTAGATCATAGAATACACACGAGTCCTGATAGCTTGCTCTCCAAAATGGCACAGGCCTGAAGCGGAGGCAACGAATTGTTGTTATTTTTGTGGTCCTATTCTCAGATTATGGTTAAACCACTGATGTCACATAGAAAAATGTAACTATATTTATATACATTTGTGTCGTGACCGTGTTTGTAGGCTACGCTTGCTGTATGGTTTTGTTATTTGTCCTTGCAGCGTGTGAGTATATATATATATATGTACTGGAGTTTGGAATTTGACATTTCTTCAGGTTTCACTAACGTTATGCCTACAGCAGGCCACCGTAATAGTTCGCGCGCTTCCGCTGTTTTGTCCCACTTTTAGCGCCATACATCTGGTTCGTTAACTACCTGGATGAACAAAAAAGTAGTTTGTCAATAAAATCAACAAAAACATTTCGTCCATGTTAGGCTACCAATGTGGATGAAGAAATTATTGTTTGCGAGCGATTTAAAAGAATCTTATTTAGTTTTGAATCTAATATTATCTAGCGAATCAGTCGTTTATATAGCGAATCGACATAACTGAAAATAAATGAATCAATTAATCCGATTCGAATCGAGATCAATCAAATACTCCAAATTCCTTCACCTCAGCTACTTTTCCACCTTCCCTTCGCACTGGAAACGAATAATAAAAAATATATCCGAGGAGCAAGCACTGCAGCACCGAGCGCCGCGATCAGACGTCACGCGCTGTTTATACACAAGCGCTTTAGACTAGAGTGATGTAGGGCTACCTGCGCCTTGTTTTTGTCTGAGACCTTCTGCTGTTCAGCTCGCAAACAGCCACAGGGAACGAAACGCATAGCAGACAATACAAACACACAAGCGGTTGATATCTAACCCAGCACAAAAAAGGTCTGTCTTTGAATCTAAATGATTCATTAAAAGAACACACACGAGAGGGCCAGTTTATATTCCGCATTGCGTTCAACAATTAGAACGTCCAAACAAAATAGTTCTACTGAAATTATTCGAATCTATATACTCAAATTCAAACGTGCAGATTCAAAAATTAAACATAAACAAAAGAACCTTTTGGGAAAGGAAGGTTTGGAACCTGGACACTCAAACAGGTTGTCAACAAAATAACCCCCAAATATATAAATATATATATATATATATCTCACCGTCTATGGCAAATATGGAGGGCACCAGAAGCAATGTAATTCCAATAGATATCAGACACTTGGTCCACACTCCGTCCAAGTCGACACATTTTCGGCACAAGGACAAGCCTATCCATTCCGACATGCCTTGGGTTCCAGCGTTGCCATTCCCGCTACCGGAGCCCAAAATGTAGAAATTGTTACGCGCATTTCTTGGGGCCATCTGGCTAGAGATAAATTCAGCAATAGGCCGAAAGGTCCCGAAAAAGACATTTGATCTATCCTTTCCAGTCCCTTAAACTGAGGTCTTCTCTCCACTGTTTTTCTGCTCTATGTCAGCATTGAAACTTTAAAGGCGATGCGTCTGCAAAGCGCATTCAGAAGCATCCGTGACCACCACATCAATCACGCGCGCGTTACAGGAGCAGGTTGTCTATCCCGCTTCATCAAACGCATATTCAAGCATAGGAATCCAGCAGCGTCAATCCTAAGATCTCGCTGGTGTATCAATGATGCTGCGACGGAAAACCGGCTGCTTTTGATTCGGAAAAAATATCGCGTCTCCAAACCAGCGTATGCAGGCGAACTGGTGATGAGGCGCGTTATAATAAGGACTGATGCGCGTGAGGAAGACGACCTCTGCTGGGTTTGCATGAGGATGACTGGTGCCAATGAACACACCAATGAAAACCTGGATCTGGCCCTCGACATCATACAGCCTGATATTATGGGTCACAATGACATTCCTTAAGATTTTACACATTTTACTACACTTTTTTGTTATGTCATTAATCGGTATATTAGACAACGTGTGACTAATCTGAAGATATCATAATATTTATAGCAACCTAATCATAATGTAATATATTATGTTGCCGTATCATCAAAAAACTAAAGTAAACTAAGTTTTTTTGGGCGCAAGGTGTTTAAAAAAACAAAATTTAATGTTGATATGAATCTTAATATGGCTGTTTATTTAGTGGCCTCTCATTATATATAGTTAAATAGTGCAGTTAAAATGCTATACATTTTAAAAGTAAACAATAACTTGCTGCAGAACTGCAGCATGAATTAATTTCCAAATAAATACCCGGGTATTAAAATAATTGTACTTATTAGAAAGGTTTTAACTTAATAGATGTCCTTGTATGCTCATATGGTAAGTGTCTGTTACATAACAACCGGAAGCATTTAAATAGACGTCATAAAGATTTGGATTCCATCCACATGGTGGCGCAATTTCGTCAATTTCTACTCAAGCCGCTCCTTTTGTTGTTTGGTCATTTGTCAGGTTCGGATCTCTAATACCATATTTTTGTGCTTTATTTTAAATAGAATTCTAAAAATAAACCTAATAAGTAAATATAATAGACAACATTTTGCGTGAATTGAAACATCCATCAAGGTGATCTCCAATAAGTAGAAAATAAAGACAAACAATGTGTGCCTGCAGCAATATATATTTTAATTCAAAGTGAATTTTGACAATACACCATAATTTCTTTAATTTGACACTCACCAATAGTCACCAGGAAAACCCGCTTTTTGTGACAAAGTACATAAGGCTTGGTCACATATAAATCACTGAGAACTAGAGAGAAATACGACCGCAAACTGTAAGAGACATTACATCCAAAAAAAAAAAAAAAAGGAAAAACAAAAAAAGGTTTCCCAGTCCTCATATAGTGAATATTGCACAGTGCAGTGGCTACATGGCAAACTAATGTAGCATAGAAATCAAAAGCAAACAGAAATCAGAAAGCCACAAAAAAATACAAATATGAAAACAGTAACAGTTCAGATTTAGTAAATCAAGTCTGTTTGCTCTTAAGTCTATATATTACGGATAACTTGCAGTGAGATTTAACTTTTACTAAAATATAATCTGCAGAAGAGTTAAAAAGAGATCTAAAGCAATCCAACCCAAATCTTACGGCAAGTGTTACACAGTAGCACATATGACAAATACATGGACCCTGAATTAACTGTACAAAAACTTCTAAAAGAAAAACATGAATCCAAGAAAAACTAAAACAAAATCTGTTTGGTTTGGGAGTTTGGAAAACATTTCAATCTTTAGTTTGCAGATCCCTCCGTCCTTAGCCACTTCTCTCTCGTTAGTTTTGGGTTTGGTAGACCTTGTCAGAACGAAAACATCTCTGAAATGTTTACTTGTGGTGAATTAATGCATTGAATTATATAATGTGCGCATGAGTAGCAATTTAGTACTCGTCTCTAGTGCTACATGCTAAATATAAAATATAGGGACATAAATGTGAAAGACCACACCACTTTTTTTTGGACTGTATCTCCATGACGTTGGCTCTGCTAAAGCAATAAACTCTGATAACAAAGGGCAATGTTCAGTCTACTTGACAAATGATGGTTTACATTCACAGTGCATCATGTATAGCTCCCCAAATACGAGAAAACCGTGTCTTGGGTGTTTTGTCAGCATAATAATAATCATAACAATCCCTGATATCATTTTATTATTGTTTTTTTTGTCGTTGGTCATAAAAATATAGATCAATCAAGCATGATTGGATTTCCTTTCCACGATTTTGAGAAACAAACCTCCATGTTTCTACCTTAAAGGTGTTTACTGCATTGCATGACTATCAAGTTCCGCTCGCTATTGGTTATCAGGTGATCAACATCCGACAGGATGTCTACTTTTAAGCAACTGGTTGGTAACAGCACTTCAGTTACGACTAAAAACACTGCAGATACGCTTTCAGTCCTCGTTCACGTCGCCCGAAGGAGCATGAAAGAGAGGAAGAGGCTGGCAGGCAGTGTTTGTAAAAGGGATATAAAGGTCTGAAGCATATTTCAAAGGCACTAAACGCAGTGTCGCTCGCTATAAAGAGACTGGACCGGTGCGAGAACGAACACATCTATATAATGAGAAAGGAGTAATTTAGAACAGTCCGCTTTAACACAAGCAAACATGCATCTTTTTTTCATATAATATACCTGATGCTATTTCATGTACAATTACAATGGGGGAAAATGAAATAAAAACAACAATTCTAAGCACTGTAGTTACTGAGATGAGAGACTTTTGCCCAAACCCGAATTTTTGGCTAGCTTATCGAAAGTATCAAGTGCTAATAGAATGACTGAAATTAATAGTCTGAAATGGGTCGTTGAATTTAGAGAATTTATATTGATGCTTAAAACAAAAAAAGTTAAATCTATCCTGCAAGCTATGCTTTAACAAAATGCAAATATACGTACTAAGATAGATATACACCAATATGCATCTAATACGCAAGATTAGCCCCAAGATAACAACAGATAAAACACTGATGCAAACGAAACGTAAAAGAACACAAACCCACGCACACAAAACCCCCAAAAATCTCCATTACTTGCAATACAGTAGTTACAATGACACTTCAAAAAAAGAAAGCAACAACAGAGTGAGGCATTAAAATGCTTCTGATGCCAGTCAGTACGGTAAAACCCAAAAAAACAACAACAAATAAACAAAAACGGCAAAAAAAGAATCATCATCTCACTTCTATTTCAAGGTAATTAGACATATATAAAAATAAGAAGGCTAAGAACAAAGTTAATCATCTAATTTCACAGCTATTATGAAGTGGCAATCAGTATATAGCAGCTTATCTATGATACATTCAAGAATAAATGAAACAAAGTCATAACTTGCCCGAAAAAGCTAAACATCAACCTCAACATTTTTACATAGATTTTTCTGTTAAATACGGCCTCAACTACACTACGTTCGAGGTCTACACTAAACAGTAGCTACTCTGCTTAAGAAATGAATTACTGTCTTTGGTGTAGCGAAAGCATAATGAAAGGATGCACCTATAATGGAAAAACTCAAATCTAATAACATAAAAAAAAAATTAAAAAAAAAGAATAAATTCACACAGAAAAAAAAGCTATTTCTCCCTGACGGAATGTTTGAAATCAAAACAGCCAGCGTCAAAAAAGCAATTAAATGGTGAGAGAGGGAATACAAAACAATCCAATCTTGTCACATGCATCTATGAAGAAAATTGCACACGATCAACTCTCGTCTTATGAAGCACTGAATACACCAGCAATGATAGACTTTACAGTTAGATACTCAATACTGAATAATTCTGCACAAAGCAAACATGAAACCATACAATATCATCAAAGAGCTATCTGCTGATACAAATCCAACACCGATAACACTTCTAGCTCTAAAAATAACATGGAATCGATGGAAAGAAAATGAAAAACACACCCCAAAAATGATGGATTGTATTGCAGTTTCATTAAACAGTGTAAATACTATTAGAGTAGAAACAGATTATCAAATATGAAAGTACTCAAACGTTTCTATACATAGTTCATCGGTCTCTGCTACGGCGAAGCACGTTATCCTCCAAGAAATCAAACTCCGCTACCACTACGCGCAATGCATCCACCTTGTAAATACCAGATGTAAAGGACTGTTTCTGAATAATGCGCAAATCATCTAATGCGTCAAAACAAAACATTCCGCCTGTTCTAAAGGGCAAATCATGAGCCAGATTTTAGAGACCTATTCGGCCGTGCTTTCCGAACAAAACCTCCCGTCGCGACCCCAAGAGATGAATTTAAATAAGTAGAAAAGACACCGATGTAGAGATTATGTAAGCCAACGAATGCACCAAGCACGAAAAAAAACAAAAACTAAGATCTATGGTATGAAACAGCCCTAATATAAAAATCACAAAGAACGATTGAAAGTTTTTCAAGTGCTGCAGTCCGGAACACGCGTGACTGCATGTGGGACTCAGGGTAACTTGCAACAACATGTATTTTAAGGCACTGTTTATTGAATCCCAAACGGAGTCAATGCAGCAAGTCGTACAACACATACACAAGAGGGAGAAAAGCAACGGTTTGCAGGCTCCCCAACCCCACCAATGTTGGCCTTTTTAACAAAGTCCAACGTTGGTTTTTGCCCATGCAGAGACATGCAGCGTTTTCAACACCGGTCTAAAGGAGATTTAACACTGAGGAGCTACGGAAAAAATACGGACAAGTAACACCAGGTTGCCACAAGGGGGACTCGAACGCACACTTGAGACAGCGATGGCTTGAACGAGAGTCTAATACGGGTGTCAGAAGGCATTATTGAAAAATAGCATAGGGGATCTGCTGCGGCCCTCCACCGAGGGTCTCGCGACTAGGGATTCTGTTGTATCAAATGTGCAAAAAACACATTAAAAGTGAGTGTGTGTGTTTTGTGTCCACTCGCTCGCTCACGCATTCGTTCGTTTTATTCTCCATGATATCTATAAAGCTCAATTTGCATCATCATCATTGTTGTGAAACTTCATAAGAAAAGAAAGATGCGGCGGCTCAGTGCCGGCTGCGTGTACGAGGCTGCCGCGGGCTCCAGCTCAGATGTATGGGTACTGACTGAGTTTGCTGGGGCTGAGGGGGAAGCCTGCGTAGGCGGGTGACGCCACATAGGAGTGCGGGGGAAAGAGGGCTTTGAACTGGCCCTGTGGGAGCAGGGTGGGGGAGGGCAGCAGCCTGTGGTTGATGCCCACACTGATGCCCTGGTGGTGCACCAGGCTGTAGGCGGGCTGCAAGATGGGTCGAGGGGCCGGCGGCTGGCACGGCGAAGGCAAGAGGTGGGCCACGGGAGCGGAAGGTGGAAAGGAGAGGAGGGCGGTAGGTGGCGGGTGACCGGCCGAGTGTGTGGGGCTGCCGTGGGGAAGTGGGAAGGTGGGGCCGTGAACTGTGGGAGGGATGAAGGCCTGTGGTCGGCGCGGCTGCCGGTAGTTGCCGTTCCACTCCTTGTGGCACGACCCATAATGCTGGACCTGAGTGGGAGGAAAACAAAACAATGTCATTTTTAGACAGTTTAAAGGATGTAATTAAAATGTATCCCGCATGTCGTCCAAGATGTTTATGCCTTTTTGAATTTGACAAAACCTTTTTGAGAAAAATATTCTTGGATTTTTTTCTCCATATAGTGGACTTGCAAAAAACACAATCCCAACCGGGGAATAAAAGTCTTACGCAATAAAACTCTAGTGCTAAAAGAAAATAAATGATTATACATAGGACACTTATTCATCAGCTGGGATCATGTAAATCTTACTGAAAAAAGACATAAATGCATGTAATGCAGGGTGAGTCATATTTTCGATACATCTCAATATTTATTTATACATCTATATATTTATAAACCATGAAATGGTGATACTTTTAGAATGAACACATAGCATTTCTCTACATTTACAATTTGGACAATATTACAGATAAAAGCCAAAATGACATACCTGGCCAAAGCCTGGCGGCTGTGGCTGGAATGAAGAGCTCAGTTTCTGCTGACGGGCCAGCGTGGGAGTGGAAAGGTGGCTCAGTCGTCCTGGGCCGCAGCGACCTCTGGACTGGCAGGAGGATTCTAAGACTGCAGAAAGAACAAAAGACCAAAAAGTGAGTGATCAAATAAATCAAACGCCTAACTAAGATGATTAAAATGCTTCAGCTCATATACATTAACATTTGAACTGCAGCTTGTATGAACTGAATCAGCTGCCAGTATTTACTGACGCTCTGTTCAACAGAAAATTAAACATCACAACCGACAAGTATGAACTGCGAGGTTGAAAAACATACATAAAACAAACTTAGATAGCAATCTATCTAAAACATAAACTCTCCTTGAACTTTTCATGGACACCCCAAAGCAAACATGTTGCCAGGATGAAGTGCCATGAGAAGCATCTGAAAGAGTTTACCGCTCCAGCAATATTTCTTTCATAGCATGCGTCCAAAACAAAGCATTGGCTCCACGTAAGAAAGCAGAACAGATTTGCTTTGGTACGAAAGGGGGAGACCGGGAAATATTTTCCAAAAAAAAAGTAAATTTAGGGCAGTTAACACGCAGAATAAAAATGAAGAAGGGAATGAAGAGATCAGGTATGGGAGAGGAAGCTCAAACCGAAAGGGTCTCACTCAACACTGGGATGTCGCGCACAAGACACTGGGTCGCAGTGCACGCTATACCCATAATCACCTGCGATAGCCTCTGTGACAACTTCCTGTTTCTCTCCTATGACCTGTAAAGTAGACATTGGCTGTGACCACACTAAAAAATAAATCGATTGAGCGATGGAACTTCGTATTAACGGCCCAATTAGAGACTGGGGGGAAAAAATCCATTTAGAGAAACCAATCTGTATAGAACACAAACAACATTTTCAAAAAAAGCAGATCAGAACGAGCAGCAACTTTCAAGAGACAGCAAGTCAAGTTTATGTTTTCACTATATAGCTATTTCAAATCTGAGCTGTGGATGTAAATGAAATGCAAACAGTGTGTCATGAAACAGTTGTACATAAACCTGCACAAGACATTAAAGGAACATTCTGGGTTTGACAAAAGCAGTTAAGCTCTTCAAACTGTGACAAAATCATTTTATCTTTTTATAATAGGATCACACTAGGATACACCTTAAAACATGTTTTTTGGAAATAGCAGTGACACTTAAATATCACAAAAAAACAGGAAGAAGGCACTAGTTTTTGCACATTTATACTCCAAACTCATGTCATGTAAAGCCATTCATGTATATAATATGAATGAGAAATGTAAAATTCAGAACCTCAAACCAATCCAAGTTTTTTAATTCTTTTAATACTTTCCTCTTTTTTTTACTTTGCATTATTTAAAATAATATTAATTTGCGAGATATACAAGTGATTTTCTACTTTTAACATGACGGTATCTAAAATGTATTTTGCTTGCAAAAGGTGCTGGTGAATTTCAACTTTTAACATGGCAATATTCATTTATTTTTGAATTAAGTATTCATTAAACGCATTTTTATTAAAAATCTTGAAAATAAGCATCAAAAATATCCACAAAAATATAAAGCAGCATATTTTTCAACATTGAAGATGATAATATAATTGTTTATGAAAGAAAAATTAAGTGATTTTTTTAGTACAAATCAGACTGCATTCAACGCCGAATGTGATTTTAAGCACCAACAACTGCTCAATTTCCATTTCATTTCATTACATTTCCCTTGTTTTTTTCCCTACTTGTTCTTCCATACCTGTGCCGATTATGTGCTGCTCATTGTTGGGATGATGGTTTTTATTCAGCACTCTCATGGGCGGCACCACAACGGTCCTCACTGCAGGTTTATTCAGCACTGTGTTGGGGTGTTCGCGCCTTGCCTGGGGTTCCTGGTTCTGGTTCTGATTGGTCAGGAAGCGTCTTTCAGGGAAAGGGCTGTCATGGGGCCCTAGGGAGGAATCTGAAGGAGGCGAGCCATCTACTGTTTCACACCCACTTCCATGGCCATCATCTTCTGATATACTGAAGTACGTCACA
Source organism: Enteromius afrohamiltoni (assembly GCA_034779775.1). NCBI lineage: Eukaryota > Metazoa > Chordata > Actinopteri > Cypriniformes > Cyprinidae > Enteromius > Enteromius afrohamiltoni. The sequence continues at coordinate 7,155,355 of JAUYWG010000066.1, read as the reverse complement.
GGAGAAAACAACCCACATCAAAATACATCCAGACTCAACCTCACCTTACAGTTCCGCTGATTTTAAAAACTAAATACCGCACCTGCTGGGTCTTTTGCATGGTGAGGGGCTAGATTGTGCTGAGGTTGAGGAGCTGGTGCTCAGACTGCTATCAGGACTGCTGAGGGAACACACTCGCTCCATGTTCAGTGAGCCTGTGCATGCCTCACACTCCGGACTGCCCTTACACCTGTCAAAGAACACACAACTCAATTTAGCTATGAGAGCCATATGTGTGCATGCTAAACAGAATCGAAAATTCCTACATTTACATAAAAGTCCTACATTTACCTTGTCACTGACCTTCAGAATGATAAAGTGGCCACTGCACATTTAAGACTTCTATATGCAAATTACCTCCATTATGACTGCCTAATCTGATTGTGAGTGAAATAAATCACACCACTTCTACTGTATTGTGGTTGCTTAATATATTTAATCAGTGGAGTAATTTAATAATACTTTTATCCAGCAATGATGCATTAAATTGACCAAAAATATAGAAAACTGCAAAGAAATTGATAAACGTAACAAAAGATTCAAATTTAAAATAAATGCTGTTCTTTTGATATGGTTCTATGATTTAATTCAATAATATATATATATATATATATATATATATATATACACACACACACATATATAACCACACACACACATATAAATATATATATATATTTT
>JAUYWG010000066.1:7125610-7154137 GCA_034779775.1 Enteromius afrohamiltoni | reverse complement strand
TCAATAATATATATATATATATATATATATATATATATATACACACACACACATATATACGCACACACACACATATACATATATATATATATTTTTTTAATACAAATCTACTAATTAAAGATGTTTCGATTTGAAAATGTGATTATTAAAATAGAATTAAACCATCAAAATGGAATCCAAGAAAACAGAATTTGGTAAAAATTAAATTGGAGAAAAAGGGCCCTCAATTTTTGTTAAAAGATTAATAAATAGCTACTAAATGGTCCAAGTTTCAGTTAATTAAACATGCTTTTGAATTGAATAGAATTTAACCATTAAAAAGGGGTTTCATAGGCTCTAGCTTTGTATTATTATTATTTATTTTTTTAAATGACAGTGTATATTAAGTAACAGCTGTTTTCAACATTGATAATAATAATAAATGTTTTTTCATCAGCAAAACAGCATTTCAGAATGATTTTTGAAGAATCATGTGCCACTAATGACTGGAGTTATTATGGTTAAAAAAAACAAAAAAAAAACAGCTTTGCCATTACAGGCATAAATTACATTTTATAATATTTTAGAAAACAGTTTTGAATAGTATTAACATTTTACATATTTCTGTATTTTTTGCGGTATATAAACAAAACAAACCAACCCAAAACTTGTGCACAACTAAAGTTCAACTCACTTGTTAAGGGAGCACCTCTGTGCTTGTTCCTCTTCATCTGTGCCGCTGCTTATGCTAATGACGCTTACTGCTGGGCTGGGCAACTCTCTAATAATAGACTCTCTCTGTTGATTGGCCACCGTCGTCTTACAGCAACCCTCCTCCTCCACCTGCTCCGGTTCCGGTTTCACCTGGGCCTGCACCTCTCTGTCAGGAGAGCTCTTCTGTGGCTCTGCGCTCGTCAACCTGTCCGCCATCTTTGGTGACGGACACACTGAGGGCTGTGTGTCCGTGTAGTGCGAGACATTCATGCTCCTAAAAAGCAGAACGAATGATAACAAACAGCTCAACTTTGCATTTTGGTGAAACGGAGTAAAAACCCAAATGATGTGCCTAACAAGAGTATCATAAGGTTTGCATGGAGTGGTTTTGAGGCCCTGCCAATGTCTGTAGGCTGTAGCTCACCTGTTCTGACTGGGTTTGTTTCTCTTGTTAGACGCAGGCTGAGGCCAGACCACATGAGCAATGCCAATGTTTATAGGCTGATGGGCTGACACAGCCATTTGGTTGGGAACAATAGGCTGGGGCATCACCGAACTGTAATGGCTGCTGTGTGGGCGCACTTTCCTTTAACGGACATAAAAACAACACATTTTAGGTCACCGAAATGCAGTGGTGTCAGCACATGATATTTGAGGTGAGGCTCCTCCTTGATCTTCTTACCCCCAGTCTCCTCGCCTCTGCGGTCCAACCACTGTATCGGATGCCAAGCTAGTAGCAGGTGGCGGGACCTGCTGCCAAGCTGGCACCAGGATCTGTGGAGTTCTGTTGGACCATGGCTGCTGAAAGGTCAAAAAAGGACAATGCTAAACCTTTGTAATGTATCTGGCTTCGAGTTTAATATTGAAACTGGTACATCAATGTGGATAAAAAACCTCAGCTGTTTTCCCATTAGTTTTCGACATAATCTTGTGAAACGAGGACTCACTTGTGCTATAACTCCTGGTCTCATGGGTAAAGGCTGGATTGCTGGGGCTTGGGTCACCAGAGGAAGAGTGTTCTCCATTCTAACCGAATATCCTGCTGGCTGATTTGGGTTTGAAGGGATTCCTGTAAAGTCAAACAACCAAATCAGCCCCAACTCAATATTTAAAATCAACAGTAATGCTTAATTAAAATAATTAATTAGGGCTGCAAGATTAATTTAAATGAATTCATTTGCAATATGGATGCGTCACCTATACCATGCATTTAGGAATGAAACGACTTGAGACGCAACTTTATAAACTGGCAGTTGTTCAACAAAAGAGAAGCTTTAGGAAAAGCTTGATGGTTTAATGTAAAATAAAACTGTTTTATTAGTATTGTTTTCTTAGATACTGTATTTTTTTTCATTTACAACTACATATTTGCAATGTTTCTCATTTAAAAAATATTTGTTGTTGTTTCCTTATTTTAATAATAATAATAATAAAGTAAAACAATATTATTTCATTTTACAGTACAATTAATATTATCATAATTATTTCATAACCATATTGATTCTTCTATAATCATAAAAGCTTTGTTAGAAGCTAGAAGATCTTTCAGGTTTAATGTTTGAAAATAAAGTCATAAATATTAGTAGTGCAAAATTACTATATTAGTATTCATTTTCTTAAAGGATTTGTTTGAAACAGTGAAAAATCTATGATTACTAAAAATGACCAAAAAGTAACATTTCTTATTTTTATAAATATTCTAATTTAGCAGTAACAGCAATAGTAATCCTAATAACAACATTTATTATTTTTTCATAATCATGACCCAATTATATAATCCCAATTTTTTAGGCCAGATTCTTCAAAGTACAATTGTATTGGTTTTTATAAATCACATTTTAAAATGGCAATCACTAGATATTTTTAAACATAATAAAGTTTTGGTGAAATTGTGAAGCCCTAAAAAAAATTACAACTTTTTATTTATTTATGAATTTTTTTGCAATTACAAGACTTCTAGAAAAATTTCAATGCAAATCAAGCATCCCTGTGCTTTCTACTACCTTGAAGAGCAGGAGGGCATAAAATGAGTGCCTGCTGAAAGGACTCGTTACACCCAAATTGGGCACTTCCTGTCTGGATGGGAATTCCTGGATGCACTACAGGTGGAGCAGACGGCGCCATGGTCTATAACAGAAAGGTACATAGATCAACGATCAGGAACAGGAACAATCTGTCATCTTCTTGCTCACACTTAAGCCCCAAGCCTTTTCAGAGTGTGTGCTTTTACCTGAGAGTGGACAGATGGCATTTTGTTGAAGGCGACGGTGATATTTGGAGCACTTGGAAGCGTTACAGGCTTCATAAGTGGGGGTGCTTTGTTGCGGTTGATCGTATCGTACATGCTGGTTCTTGAGTGACACACGTCCATGATGTGGAAACAAGACTGGACACTGTTGGAGACACGTTTCTTGAGAACAACTACACATAGAGAAAACAAGCAGTGAATCTGGCATTAAAAAAAGTCTGGACATACTGGTTGCAATGAGGGAAATCCATCAGGTGCTGCATAGTGACAAAAGGGTGGGTAAGTGCATCTGAAGGGGCGATTCTCTGATCGGCATCAATCATCAGCATCATCTTTAGCAGGTCCACAAATTCTCTCCTGTCAGCTTTCTCTGACAACTGGTCACAGCCCTCCATGTTGAGCATGAGATTCACCTGACAAATTAGTATAAAAAATAAGAATTATTATTATTTAGGTTTATATAATGGTATTTTTAAGTTTATAATAGTATGTATAATATGTAAAAACATAATTTCATTATTTTATATTTATTTACTTTATTGTATATTATAGTTTAATCAAATAATATTTATACTAGAATCATTACTCTATACGTCTTGTTAATATTACTGTATATTATTATTAATAATAATAATAACCATAATGTATACTATTAATTAAAAAAACAACTATCATTACCGTTTTAAATTATTAATATAATATATATTATAAAACATTAATATAATAAAACGCCATTGTGTAATATATACATACAATATTGTTATTCCAATATAATTACAGTACTGTATATACATTATCAATATTGTTATTAAAAAAATTATATATAATGAAAATAACAACATTAATAAATATTAACTAAAATATAATAATTTTTATTTTTAAGTCATATTTATAATGAGAATAGTTATTTTATATAATCATGCCTTAAAAGTGTTGTTAATATTATTCCTGTATACTATCATTATCATTATTATTATTATTAATATTATTAACCACAACATATACTACTACTAGTACTACTTATGCTACTACTAATACTAGTAATTCCTAAAAAAAAAAATTTCCCTCATGATGTATAACAAGCTTTTTTTAAGTAAAAACGTACATGTCCAATGTCATCTAGACAGCTGAAAATGTACTTCCTCGCCTCCTTGGACTTCAGTCCCGTTTCTGTCTCATGTTCTTCAGTCGTCTGCAGAAACAGGAAGCACGTTTGAAGTCATTACATAAGAACTTTACACCAAAACTTTATGCGGAGCAGACAGTAACATGATCCAGAGAGCTATGCTGTAAATTCATGACAGCAATGTCTGGTTAAGAGGATGATAAATGGCCGCTTGCCTTCAGTCTCCAGGTGGCATACGGTGAATCGGACTCCTTGCAGAAGAATCGGGCCGTCTTCGCCCCCACGTTCAGAAGCTGCTCTCCGGGCAACCCTTGAGTTTGAGAGATGTAACGAATCTGCGGAGATGTTTATAGCATCAGTGAATCTCAATGCTGCCATTTCTGATAAATTAAGGTAAATCCATCTGAACATTCTTGACAAGAATCTCTTGATTCACAAAGCATTACAACAAGAAATGTGCATGGTACTTTTCCATTATTCCAAGAGGAAGTAATATGAGATAAGACTTGTCTAGAATAGGCAGGTCCATAAAAGTATGCAGCAGGAAAATTGCCAAAATACAAGAAAGGCATTTTGTCTTGACAAGTATATTCCTAACATAGGCCTAGTGCTAACTAAAGATAAAAATGGTTTGAATTTATTTGTAGGCATCAGCTATTAATTGATGTCACCTGTGATTGTGCATGATCTGGATGAGAAAAAAAAAAAGGTTTCCCGAAGTTGCAAACCACACAGTGATATCAATCAACATGAATCAGCTAAAACAGCACAACCGGAGATACGAAAATGAGCAAATAACTTCAGTTGTTATTTCAAACTCTGAGTTGCATTTAATATGATAGCAAGCTCAGTGTTGTAGGCTTAATAGAAAGCACAGTATGGGGTCTGCCGCTACTCAAGGCTTTGTTAAGATGCCAAGTCAAGATGTTGGCCACTCCATCTCTCCACAACAGATGTCAATCCTCTCACACCGAACAGGAAATCCAACACTGGAAAATGCGTTCTTTACCATTTTGCTGATGCTTTTAATCCAGATTGATTCATAGCACACCTCACTACATGGACTAAGGTTTGAGGTTTAAGTGTCTCGCTCAATGGCACAGTTGACCTTAGTCAGGAAATGATGTTTTTAATTTGAAATGAACCATGGATCATAGCAAATGCCACTGGACGTAAGCAAAAGTAATCCGCAAAGTGACGAAAACACAAAATAAACATACGACGTGGTGTAAAATTATTACCCCATAGTGTTTTTCAATGAGCTCCTATTCTACACTTAAAATAGGGTCTGGGTTTAGTTTTAAGTTATTTTTCTAGGCTTTAATTTTTGTTTAGTCTTAAATGGTTAAATAAAATGAATTAGTATTAATCAAAAAGTAAGCCTAATTACTCAATATCAAGAAACACTATTTTATTAAACATTTAATAAAAAATTACATTAAGGCCCCCCCAATTCAGTTTTATTTTTACCAAATAATAAACAAAAACATTTTTTAAAATGGTTAATTATATATTAAATTTATAATTATTTTATTTCTTAATTTTCTATTTCTATTTTAAATAACAGCTCACAGAGAAAAAAAAAGTACAAATAAATAGACAAAACAACCATTAAAAAAAGGATTAAAAAGAAATAAAACACCACCACACAGTTGCAGTTAATGAAATAAATAAAATCAATCAATTCCAGGGACAAATACTGGCCTCGGTATTGATTACTCAACAAAATGCTGAAAACATATTTCCAGAAATGATCAATGACCTTCAGACAGTCTGGTTTTCAATTTGAATAGATTTCAATAACTAGTCTAACTCGACCTCAGTTCATAGCAACGAGTTATCACCTCAGATCTTTAACCCTTTCCCCACTTTACTCCCTTTTAACTACCTATGCCTTAAACAAATTAAGAACAAAAAAGCAACTCTGATCTTTTAGTGTTGTGATTTGTTTGCCATAGCATCCTTTTATAAATACAAGCAATGACCTCACAATGCAAACAACACGACAAAGGCATTAAACAGTGTTTGGTTAACCACAGAGCTGTCTTTTTAGGAAAGGTAAGAGCAGTTCAACCCCATCAATGCATGAGTCGCTGTAAAAACACCATTGTTCTTGTTGCCTTGGCAAACCGGGTATTACTGGTCAGTGAACTCTGCCAACGTTCGCCTTCAAGCAAATCTGTTGCTTCTCAGAAAGACTGTGTCATAGAGGGCCTCTACCAGTGAAAACACAAGCCACTACAAAGCCCTCTTTGGCTGCTTGCTCTCATTCTTCTCCGTCTCTTCCTCTCTCGACAATGACGCCACGTCTCTTTTTACAAGCGCTGAGGCTCAACACGACCGTGTTAAACAAGCAGTGTTTATGGCATCTTAGGGGTGTTATAGTGACATGATCGGGTTGCCAAAGCGCTGCACAAACACAGAGAACGCGCTGAAGTGAGAACCTGCTGATAGTGCAGAGGGTGTGTGTGAGTGGGGCTTTCGGTTATAAATACATTCTGCTGTGTGGAGTGGAACTGGACCCATAGCAGGCATGGACAGGCAGCTCAGCGGTTTGTGGTCAGCAAACCCAAACCACCCTATTCTTACACAGTCATAAGCGCCATTTACACCAACTCAGACATCTGGTTTATCGGCAGTACTGGTCCATGACGGTAAATGCACTCACACGTTTTAAATGTGTGTCATCTTCCATGTTATCTGAAGATTTATGTTTTATGCAAATGAAATTAGTCCTTTACAAAATCTATTTTTTTTGTATAGTATGCAATTTATGATTGTTAAAAAAAAAAAAAAAGCGTATTTAAATTACAATGCTTTATAGTTAAATTACTGTAAATTCTCAAATAATGAGTTATCTACATGCATCAAGTTTCACAATGGTCAAATTATATTATATATTGTCTCATTATAATGATTTTTTTATTACATGGTAATGAACAAAAAGAAATTGTTAGGGTAGGTTTATTATTATTATTATTTTTTATATAAAATATAGCTACCATTTTATTTTATTTATTTAATATTTAAATGGGATAAGCCTAGGCTGATTTGTAAAAAAAAAAAGTAAATAAATACAACAGCAACAACAATAAGACAGTTACAAATACAACATGATTTTGGGCTTAACCCATTAAATTTTTAATTTTTTTATTTGGGTGAGTCGAGGATAACCTTAAAAAAATATGGGTAAAATAGTATTATATTTTAATAGTATTTTATTTCATTTTATTTTTTTAACAGTATACATTTTAATAGTATTTTATTATACTTTTATAAACCTCTTGTTGGTGCTAGATAAACCTAGTCGTCCAAAATCCACTACTGTTCAATCTCTAACTAGCATGCTGTGCATTAACTGAATTTTGCGACACAACTTAACTGAATTGAGGTTAAAAAGATTCTTTTAAAAACAAGTCACAAGACGCCTTTTATGAGACAGACACCCACCAGTTCAAAGATTCTGAATTTTGTAGTTTTGCACAACCCTGCTTTTACTAACGACGTCAATTTTATTTTCTTTGAGAAGGAACTTATCACAAAGACATGCACTAAAAAAGAGCAAATGATGTTATCCTCAAAAATGCCACCCATTAGCGGCGCCCAGGCACAACAAAGTAGGTCATTATCCGTGATCACTGGCTGATCTTACCTGGTCATACTCCAGCGCTCCTGGATAAAGCGGCCAGCCCAAGAAGAGCTCAGCGATGACGCAGCCCAATGACCACATGTCTATGGCCTCACAGAAGGGTAAGCCCAGGATGATCTCTGGAGCCCTGGAACACATGATCAGGAAAGGATGAGAATTAATGGTGTGGTTACCTTGACAACAAGCTGTTGATTGAAAAGCAGTTGGACACTTCATTACGAAAGCCCTGGAGAAGGACGAACAAGTGTTTATTTGGATAAGTGAATGCTACAATACCAAAAAAACCCAATAAAAAACAAAGAAGAAATCATTATGGAAATATCAAGATGATTTCTACACATCATGTAATAGCTGTGTCATATACAGTAAATAAATCAAAATATTCACTGCTCTCTTGTTTCCTCTGAGGCTGGGACTCGAAATAGCGTTTTGTGTTCAGTTAGCTTGCCTTGCTTGAACTTTCGCCTTTGCGTTACAACTGGTACACCATTGTCACTTGTGCACAATGGCGATGTCGTAGGTGGAAACTTGAAGATTAAGAGGTGTTAATACATAATATAATAAGGTTCCCTTTCTATGTCTCAGGAGGAGCAAAATTTATTTTTTCTGCCGGCTTACCAAAAAATGACTGGGTTGTTTTTTTTCCACCTTTTTAGAATGGTAGCTGCACCAGAGACCTGATTATAGTACTTAAACACAAAAAAGTCAATTTTTAATGATACGTCGTCTTGAAACTTAAGATTATGACACACAGTAGAAGAGATGAGTAAGACTCATCTCACACTCACTTGAGCTCAAGAATCATGCTTTGCATCCATATTGAAATGAACCTGAGCCTAATGACGTGACATTTCTGGTCTGATGCAGCGCGAGTCTGCCGTTGGATCTGGGCTTTGACGTCAACGGGCCCATACACATCTGCTACCGTGACAACCGGAGGGAAAATGCTGGCTGCCTAGCGACAGATGAGGACAGCTCTAAACACCAAAAGTGGGTGATGACAGAGGAGGAGTCTGATGACACACAATTAACCCTGGTCAGCATTAATAATCAACTACAGAGCAAACTCCTCAGGCACTAAAGCTCTGCTGTATGTCCGAGCATGTCACATATGCAGCACCTAAAGGATACAGAGTTAAAACAGTCAGCTATTGATACCAAAATATGTCAGGTCACTAGTAAGCGGCTGTAACTACAAACAGTACCTTACTTATGCGGTAACAAAAGCTGCTGTGAATAATTCACCAATGGCTTGGCTATGTGACACTGGCTTTTAAATTCAGGGCTTTGAAATTAAGTTACAAGTTTTTCTTTATTGTATTTTTGTGTCTTACTAGTCGAAGGTATTGCAACAATTAAGTGGTTCATTTTAAGCTGCTCAACCCATTATTTGCACACACATAATGACGCATTATAATAGAAGTCATCACAACGGCAATAAAACACAACAGTGCATGTCTACACAGCGCAACGCTAGGTGTGTTTGAGCAGCTATCAGTGGATGGGAATGCTTTACAGTATTTACATGCAAAACTGAAATAAGTGTTTTGAGTGTAAAGGAATATTCAAAACTAAAAAATATATATATATATATATATATATATATATATATGAGATTTTATTTATTTATTACTGGGATGTCAAAACAATAAGAATGATATTTTATTGAAAATAAATAAATAAAATATATTATGAAAACAAATAAATATCATTGATACAAAAACAATTATTTTTCTTCACAAAATACATTTAAATAATAAATGCATCAAAATTTAATTTAATACAGTTAGACACATTAATAATTATTATTATCATTGTTTAAGATTCATATTAACAGTATAATTTTTTAATATTAATGTATTTGGGGGAAAAAAAAAAAAATATATATATATATAAACTTTTTTAATTAATTTGTTTTTGTCAAATACATTATTAATATTCCAAAATTATACTGTTAATATGAATCTTTATATAATATATATATAGCTAGGCCTACACAGAACCAGCAAAGTTATTTTTATTATAACGTAAAAAGAAAAGTTATAATGGTATCATCATCATCATCGTTATTATTATTATTATTATCATTATTATTACTATTATAAATGTAAAAAGAGCTTCCCATGCAGAATTTTGCAGTTTTTCCTTTACATTTTCTGCAGAGAAAAATGGTTTTAAACATAACAAAATTCGGAAAATAATACAACAAATTCATATCGAATATAGTTTGAGTTACTAAATTAGGCAACATTTTTAAACAAATCAGCATGGTTCATGTACAGACCCATTTTTTACAGACCCAAAAATTGATGATATATAGTCAATACGCCAAAAAACATAACACAAGAACAGAGTTGTTAAGAACTGTTTCAAGTTCTGTAGTTATTAAAACTGTGGCACGAGAAACTATTTTCTGCCCTGGTAACACCATGGCTTAACTGACAGTACAAACAGAAGTATGTTTGGCACATTGACAGAACAAATGGAGTGCTCTATATTCTGCACAAGATCTCACAGACTAAACCCCAATAAACCTCCAGCATAGCGATGGGCAAACAGACTAAATCCAAAGCCTAACATAAGTTACACATAATACCACACGCTCTGGCTGCACAGAGAAATCCAATAGCAAGGGGCATTGAAGGACAAGAGGCTAACAGGCCAGGCCCCAAATGCTAGCATGTTCATTTTGCATACTGCCAAGTTATATTGTAGCCGCGATTGATTTCCGCTTGAAAAATGTACTCAGGTTTAAAAATGCTATTTACATCATTGTGGTTTTGCAAATCTTAGAAGAAGAATTTCCCATGAGCCCACAGTCAGCAGGAAGTCGCATTTGAGGTGAAAAAAATCAGGGGAATTTACAGTAATCAGGTCAAAAAGAATGATGACATAACACAGCAGGTCTGGACTTCCCAACTCAAACGAAGAGAGCAACTGTTAAAACTATTTAGTGGCGGAATTTGCACCCGTTATGTTTGCTTGAGTCCAAGCCAGACTTCAAATGTTCAAGCCTTTTCCCCTGGGGTAAGATTTCATAGTGCTTATTTTAGTCCACAGCTCAATTTGGGAACAGCAGCTAACAGCAGCATGGACTAAAACAACTAACTAACAAACAGTGTGACATTCTTCTCATTATTTTTTTATTCTACACAACTACATGCATTCTACACAACGGGATAATTCAATAGAAACACTGTAAAGTTAGAAATCATCAGTTATTCAAAAAGCAGCTACAGAAACTGGCATTAGCCACAGGTGATATCTCTGACAATCATCAATACACATCGATCGGCACAACCCTATTAAATACTAAGGCTGGGATGATACATCGATGCATAATCTATTTTTTTGGAATCAATTCTGATCCTAGATTTTCAAAGCAGATAGGGGCTCTAATCTAGTTTTTCTCCGCACACTCAAATGCTCATGAAGAAGAGCGCTAAAGTGTGCTTGTGCATTCGGCCGAGTCATGTCACCTCAGCTCAGAACGCTTTTTAATTGTAATTCAACCTTTGCAAATTTTATAAATGATTATTTTAGGTTCAAGTGCGTGTAAGGATTTGGAAACAAGCAGCGTACGGCTGTTGATACAGCATGCAGTGACGTCTGATGTTCAAAACTAAGCTCAGAATTGATTCCAGATTACTCGTGACGCATTGGGAAAATCTCAGAATCGATGCGGATTAATTTCTCGATTCGCGATGTATCATCCCAGCCCTATTAAATACACACACTATTATGTGTTAAAACATCCATCTTTAGAAGCATCCTCGTAAAACACATTAATTTAAATCTTAATTTACAGCTGAGAAAGAAAATGTGTAAAAGTATATTGGATCCGGACAGCTCTTAAAGTGACAGTAGCCTAATATTCTCGACGTCGGTTTTTAATGTTAATCAAACAGCAAAAGAGAGAACATCTCACTGCTCTTCACAGAAAAAGGCTATGCAGTGTTTTTATACATTTGTTTACTTTATACAACGCATGTAGCATTTCTTAATTTTTTTTCCATACTCTTGTTGTTTCTTATTCTTATTTAAATCGCTGACTTTTTACTTGTCTTCAGTGAGCTTTATTATTAACTTATTCCAGTATTTGTTTTTGTGGTCATTTCTATGGCATCAACAATGTTTTTGTCAAACAAAATTATTTCTGTTGTGTATCGTTACCATAAAACAAAACATAAGATTTTAGTCATGTTTCTCACCTCTAAGATGAAAACAACAGCAACATGAGAATATTCACCATTACTGCATTAACTTTACCAAGTGTTTTCAAAGGGAGGTGTTGTGTATCCACTGTTCTTTGTCGTGCAACCCGATTCCACCGAGATCATGTTTTAAAGACCAAAAGATACACTAAAAGGTGGAATTTTCCAGCAGTGCTAACAGTGGCCAAATGCTAAAAGGCCATTTTCTGAGTCAGTACGAACCAGTAAGTCAGTGTTTGTCAAGAAAAGCCATGCTAAATTTGAACCCCTGTCCAGCATTGGTTATTTCCTGTGAGGTCGGCAGGATGGGAAGGAGGGGGGGTTTGAGTCATCTGGTTAAAAGTCTAAAGGGGCTACTGGGACGGCGAATCCTAAACACACAATAACCTCTCTGAAGGCCAACGGAGCTCTGCAGCTGTTCAGAAAACAAGTGTAAGGCACGTTGTCTAGAAAGTGTGATGATCAGAATGGGATTTCAGCTGGGGAATGTTTAAAAAAAAAACAAAAAAAAAACAAAGCGGAACGTGTCAGGGGATGTGAGATTAGGGAGATCAGCTGTGTCAAAACCGCTGTCAGCAGTCTCTCACTGCAAAGAGGCAGCGTGCGAGGGTGTGGGAGTTTCAGAAATCCGCCCCCAGCTGATCATCCCAGTCTAACCCCAGGGTTTTAAACATCTTGCTCACAAAAGGGGCGAGGACATTAGGCTTTCTCTGGCACGTATTCAACTGCCCGGGGAGAGCCGAATATGAACACGTAGCCAAAGATGATGATCTACACGTGCCTGCAAGGAGCGAAGCAATGTTAAAGCCTTTCATTAACAGCGGCTTCTGAAGACATGGGTCACTGGGTTTTTTCCGCCCCTCCTGCTCAGTGTCCAGTCAGAAAGCTCTCTGTAAACAAATCCCACCCAAACACTGCTTATCTAATCTCTTACTGCAGTGAGCAGTTATTCGGACTTCCCCTACAAGTCATCCAAAACTTTTCAGCGAGAACCTTCTGATTGAACAAACATAGTTCATAGTGGGGAAAAATATTCTTTAGATCAGCAAACTTTTATTTTTTTGTTATTTAGTGCATCAATAGTTTTTTTGCTAGCACTAAAGCAGGTCCCTTGAGTCCCATTTCCAACCATAACACAGTCATGTGTTGCAAAACATGCAGACAAGCTTAAGGTTTTCGCCGGCTAACGTCCAAAGAACACAACATACCACTCATAACTCAATGGCTCCTGTGCCGCTCTGTAATTCTAGAAGCAGAATGTACAATGAGAACACATTGGCTAGAAAATCACATTCTGTGGGACCTTGCAAACAGAGCTATTCCAGAAGAGACCAAAGGTTTTATAGCACCAACCAATCCTTTTTTTAAAATGGAAGCTAGGCATTTCTGAGGTCACAGCAAAACAGCTTCCCATCAGAGGGATTAGGTTTTGAGAACGGGTGAAATATGAACCTAAAATCAAGAGGAAACGGTAGTTTGTACAAAGTGTAGTAATAGAAAGCAACATCAAAATATATTGAAGCTAGCAAATTGTTTCAATTTTTGGAAACGATTGAAAACCAATCGGGCTCAAAATATAAGATTCAATCGTTTTGAGCAGGAGCAATTTAAGGTTTCTTGTTTTTTTTTTAAGTTAATTGTTCTTAATTTCTAAAAATATCGGAACAGTAGAATATATACATGTTTCTGCATAGCCTATATAGTTTACATTTAATCTGTACTCAAATTAACTGCAACTACAATAAATTAACTATGTAGACATGAAAATATAAAACTACATCAAAATGTTATGTTAATAAAGCTACAACAGCATCTCAAAAAATATAACTGATTTCCCAGATAAACAAACCAACAAAACAAGGAAAATTAAGCTCCTTTACTTCAAGCTCTTTAGAGACGGAAGGGTTGTTTGCATGGAGCGTTATGAGGCAGAGGCACCAGAGAAATAAACAAAGCCTTTTCAACGCTGCATCATTTCAGTTCCCGTCGGAAATGCTGAGAAATGCAGACAGTCTGGCAGACGGCTTCAATGGAATCAATGTACATTAGACAGAGCTGAAAATAATCTTCTGATGATCTCAGGAAGCAACAGCATGAACAGCTATATTATTAGGTATTGATTTGGTTTGGAAGTTCTTGAGAAGACTCAGTTAAGGATTGAAGCTACATTAAAGGCTTCCAACGTTCAAAATCGGAAAGGAATCGCTTCTGATTCTGAATACAACATTGCGTAGCTCGTCAGTGTAACGAACAAAGCATTTGTTGAGTTTTACAAACTTACTCTGCAGTATGTTCTTTTAGCATACTTCTAAAAACAAACAAACAAACAAAAAAAAGCCTTTCATGTTAAGATGTTGAGTAGGACTGGATCTAGAAGTGACTAAGGTGATGAGAGACTGCATTGAAGTTTGAGAGGCGAGCCAGAAGCTTCTACAGATGAAATGGGAACCTTATACCAGATGGCCTGTAAAACAAACTCCAGGTTCCAAGGAAGGTATAAGGCTTCACACCTGTAACCTACCCTGTCCCAATTCAAAATGTCGAACAGCAACGTTAAGCTGTTACAGGAAGCGCTGAGCGATAAGGTTTCATCCCTCAAGTGGAAGATATACAGACCATGACATATCAAGATGCTCTGACAAATGGATCAAAGTGCAGAAACTGATTCCAGGCTCTTAAAACACAGCTGGCAAACACTACTTATGAACCTTCTAGGTCTGATTTCAATTTAGTTTTACCGCTGACCCAACGGACAATTTTCATGAATTTACATTGCTGTGTACACAGCAACACTGATGCTATATACTAAAGTGATACTACTGGTAGTGCTTGTCACAGGGCTAGACTAATGTCAGTCATTTGAAACGGTCGAGATCAGACCATCAACTGACTGCACATCTTGAACGAACATTAAGGATGAAAACACGGTGACTCTACTCATGACAGACACTTTAGGGTTCAGTAACTACCATCTGATCGAACAGCATTCGAAACCTAGTCAACAAAGCCTGACCGACCCACTATATTTACTAGAAGTTACACAAATGCTGCATCAAAGGGCCTGAAACACACAAAAAACTGGATGTGTGCTCTATTTCCAAGTGCATCACACCACCGAACCCTTAAGGCTTCTCATTAGTCCAGGAATCAGGCCAATTAGGTCTTCTTCATCTGAAGCGAGTGCGCTCCAAATGGAGGCCAGGCGTTCACATGATCTAAAACACAGCGACAGAAAGCAGACGTTCAAACTTACGATCATTCCTCAGGCCGAAGATGAATTCATGCGTTTACACTTGCCATACGATCTGAAGCATTGCGCATGCGTTGTTGTCATTTACCGCCTCCACACGTGCTTCTTCTTGAGAATAACAGTGAAGGTGACCAGTGCTGACCGAAATGAGTCACTATAAGCAAATTATAGTAATTTTATAGAACATTTTCATACTCACCATTGATGACTTGTTGTAATCCGAGGAAAAAATGACTGAGCTAGGTTGATGGAGTCAGCAAAGGCTTATGATAAAGATTACATTTTATTTATAATTACTATAGTAATCACAATATAGCTTTTTTTAAATGTATCTGTACTATATACATTTATATATTATAAATAAGAACAAATGAGAAAAAAACAAAACCTAGAACAAATAGCTTAGAAAGAAACAAATAATGCATTACCTTTATCTTAAGGCACCTTAACAAATATTAAGGCATCTAAACAAAAGCATTAATGTACAAAAAAACATGTAAAAATCACTTCAGTGTTTATTACAAATAAACAGATTATTAAAAGTTATTTCTTATGATTTATATCAGATTTATTTCCACATGAATATAAGGCCTGAAACCGATTTTCAAATATCCTAATGTATGCATTTTTTTCTCCAGTTTACACTGTCATAGAACAGATCCGATCTGTGCCATATTCAAGCAAAAACAAAATTGAAATTGGGTCACGTTTAACTGACAGTGTAAATGAGGCCTTAGATGCTGCACAGGAGGTTGAACTTAATTGTGCATTATTTGCAACTCATTAGCCTTGCTTACTGTGAGGCTTTAAGGAGGCTGAGTGTGAAAGTGTGCAAAAAAAACCCAACAACAACAACAAAAAAAGTGTGGGCATAAGAGTAAAAGGCTGACATTGGGCAAAGTCAGTGTCTTAAATCTGAATACACATTAGCTGAATGATTCACTTCACATCTTCCAGAAGCCAAAAATGATTTATAAAGCAGAGGAGAGGCCAGTGTGAGCACTTTATGACCAATAAGGAAGATGAAAAACTAAAGTGTTGCATAATGCCTGCGCAGATATGTCTGCATTTTAAAACAAGGCCAATGTCTTTCACACTTCTCCAAGTATGAAGTTAACTGTTAAGATGCACATTACAGGATATAATATCCCACGAAAAAGGATAAAACTAGGCAAAGCTGCCGTTCTGTTTATGTTGAACCCAACAGAAAAATCTGAAGGCAGCAAATCTAGGAAAAACAAGTTGACATTTAAAAGCAGTAGCAAAAATGTTCCCTTTGCCCATAAAAACTAGCACTAAATTAGCATTCCAAAATTTTGCAAATTCAGCAAAGCCAAGGACCCTGAAACCACAAGGAGGGCCTCTCTCACCTGCCTAATTTTAAGGTTTATAATGCAGGACTCCGAGTACAGACTGCTGGTTATTTGAACAGCACACACAACCCATTGAGGCCAGTCAGACTCGAGCCCCGTCACTCTGCCTTCTGTTAAATGCAAGTGGCTTGTTATGTAACTGCCCTGTGTATATCAGTTTTCCTAGGTTTTAACACTGTTTCCAGTGTTCTGATACCATTATCCTTCTGGTGGTGAAATAGCCTGTTTCAAAACCCAAAGCTAAATGGGGAAACCTGGAACTGATTTGAGCACAATCCATTTTGCTACACTACAAATGTGTCACTTAAAGTGGCTTCATCAACTTTATTGTCACTTAAAACAGACTAAAATTAAGTTAAGGAGCATCACAAAAGTGCATTGCCCTTTTCAGATTATGATTTTTTGATCTCCCAAAAAGTGTAAAAGAAGGAGGAAAAATTAAACTAGAAAATTGAACATTTTGACATGGGAAGGATGGAAAAAGCATTATACGGCCGCTATTGGGTACTTCAAATTACTTTTGAGTTGAGAAGAAAGAATCCTATGATTCAGCCAAACAAAGGCAGCATGGGTGTCAAGGAAACAACAGGATGAGTCACTACAGGAGGCCATAAAAAAAAACCCATGGCACCTAATGACCCTTTCCTATAGCAACTTGAAACCAAAGCAGGCACCTCACTTTACGTGGAACTTAACACACAGTGAGCTAAGCAACACAGTGAATTATTAATGGGTCACAGTGGTTATTTTAACAAAGGGCCACTAGCAAATTACCAGACTTACAACTAGGGATACCACTAGATGTGCTTTTGTGCAACATTTTGGAAACCGGTTCCCAATGTGACTCATGCATTTTAAACTTTGCAGACCACATTAGGGCTGTGTTGGATGTGATCTCGTCAATAAAGCCGGTTCTGTGATTAGTTGTAAATAGCCATCACTTGAACGAACAAGCTACACAATATCGGCATGATGAGATGCACACGATAAATCACACTGGATTATGTGAACAGCCATTTCACAAACAGCATTACACACTACATGACCGGGAATAGTGGAAATTTTAGGGGCATTTTAAAGACTGATCATGTGACTTTTACATTTGCTGGGCGATGTGTAAACGAGTGTTTAAAAAAAAAAAAAATAATAAAAACCTGCCCCATTGTAGATGTGGGATATATTCCTTTTTGAATAGCCCGAAAAACCACCTCATGCGAGCAAAACTTCACGAAATCTGCATGTTTCACTCTGATGTATTTTCAATTTCACTTCATGCGATTTGAAGGGTGATAGAAACACAGCTAACGTGAATAAGCCACAATACAAACACATCATAAGCATGGATGCACTTTTTATTTTTAAACAAAAATTGTGCTTAAGTGCCAAATCTGTTTAGTTGAAATATCACAGCATACAGTAGAATATGCAAAACTAATTTTTGGTTTGAGTTTTCGCCTAAATGGAAACTTTAATTTTGGCTTCGCTGTTAACAAAAAAATCATATTAATATTATTTTGAAGCATCAATAATTTTTTTTATTAACTTTAAGCTTAAAACTTCAAGCTTGAAAATTAAGCTTAAATTATAAACAAACAGTTTAACAGTAAAATGTTTGAAATATAAAAACAGCTCTGCTATTTGACAACACCTGCAAAATTTCACTTCCTGACACATGGGTGTGTGCTCAAAACAGCCTGCTCCAAGTACAAAAAATAAATGCTTGTCATGACGACCTCACATACCACAGCGACTATGAACACAAGATCCGCCCTAAATTTAGGTGAGCCAGATCTGTGCTGGGAACAAGCTATGGATTCTTACGACATCGATCATGCCGACAGAAACAGGGGACAAATGGAAAACAGAAGCACACGCTGCCCTTTTCCCCCACTTTGGATGCAAACGTTAAAAATATAGGCCACAACATGGAGCTTATATCTGCAATATCTGACATGCAGAGATGTAACAATATTTAAGAATCTATCAAATTTGAAAATGTGCACTTTATAAACAAATAAATGTTAACAATGAAGGTAACACTTTATATTACAATGATAATGATAAAAACATGGTCTTGTTTGCTATTGCAATTAATTACAATAGCAAACAATGCACAATTACAAAGCACTCAAAGTAATTGCACATGAAGTACATGTTGTTCGTTAAAATGACTCAGTATTTATGTAACGATTTAACCCGGACACTATGTAAAGAGTCATGAACAAATTCCCAGAAAACAGGAGACAGTGAATGATTATTCATAACCTTCTATAAAAACATCTGTGTTATCACACTTCGTTTGAGTGCAAAGACAGCACTAGCAACAGTTCCTCAGTGCATCTCATTCCCATGCAAAGCGACACATTCACATGTGCCACCTGCATGGGCCGCGAGTTCATATGGTTGCATGCATCAAACTGCGGCTGTGCCAAAGTACAAAGAGTTCAAATGGCCTATTTAAACTAGCGCCTAGTTCCTCTTTATCTTTTTTGCTGATAGCTTCCACACAAACCGATCACGTTTACAGAGACAGACTGTACTACGCACCGCAATTTCACATTATCCTTGTAACCTATTCGTATGCCTTTCAGTGGCAAAAATGTCTTAAAGGGACAGTTCACCCAAAAATAAAATAATTATTTAGCATACTTAACAACACGCTGTTCCAAACCTAATCCATTTCCTTATTTAAGATGTGTTTTTGTCCACAGAGTGAGTGAGTTTAATATTGTCTTGGACCGCACTAACATGGCTGAAAATTTTTTTCAAAATACATATACTAAGTTTTGTGGTCTGTATGATTTTTAGATGTTTTTCAAAGTATGCGTTTATATAAAAAAGTTAATTTAATCAAAAATACATTTTTTTGCCAAATATAATGTAACAATTTAAAATAATCACTTTCAATCTGAGTATAATGTTAACTGCAATTTATTTCTGTGATGTAAAGCTAAATCTTCAGCATCATAATTGAGGTCTTCAGTGTAATATCCTTCAAAAATCTAATTACACTAATTTCCTGCTGCTTAATATTTGTGTAAACTGATACATTTTCTTCATATTTTTTGACGAAAAGAAAGTCCAAAAGAACAGCATTTTTTCCAAATATTAATTCTGTGCAACATTATAAATGTCACTTTTGATCATTTAATGCATCCGTGCTGAATAAGAATGCAAGTAAAATAAATAATCTTACTCACTCCAAACTTTTTGAAAGCACAATGCATAACATTATGCATTTCTGTCCTGAAAAAGCAAGAAAGTCATACATCTTCAGAACAACATGAGGTTGAGTTTTCATTTTTGTCTGAACTGTCCATTTACTATAAATATAGAACAAATGCATGAAAGGAAATTTTGGGGTTAAAAAAATACTAATCGAGTCTGACAGAGAACGTAAAACACGAACATCTGGAATGTTCTAATTTAAGACCGTTTCCATGTTCTTCCACATCCCATGAATCACTTCAGCAAACCACATTCTTCCTAAAGAACTGCCAACCACAAAGACACACAAAGTACAGCCATCATGGACTGACCTGACCCCACTAGGGGAAAAAATGCAAACGAGAGAACCAAAACTAGTCTAAAACTTAGTGCGTCATGTTTTTTTTTTTCTCAGTTACATAAAGTTACTATGGGTGTAGCTCCATGGTGGTTATGAAGAGAGCAAAAGCAATAGACAGAATTACATAATTGTCCTGACAGGAAGTGCGGCTTAAGTAAACCTTCCTCAGTTCAACTTCCTCCAAACGAACGCCACAAATTATATCTTTATACTTGCCCCCAAATTCCAAAAGTCTATTTATGATTAAACACAGACATGACAACAGGTAGTCAGCCTACTAGAGGAACCTCAAAGCACAGCTTACCTGTAATAGCGAGACTGCAGGTACGTCGAACACACAGCTTTGGAGACGTGGCTGGCAGAGCCAAAATCAATCACTTTCACACGGAAGGGCTGCCTCACGGGATCTACCAGCATAATGTTCTCCGGTTTAAGATCGGCATGGATCAGGCCCAAGCTCTTGAGCTTCTTTAGCGCCATGGCCACCTGTTGTAGAATGGGCCGAATCACCTTTAGCGGCAACGGACTGAACTTGTTCTGCTTGAGGAAGTCGTACAGGTTCTGCTCCAGCATCTCAAACACCAGACAGGTGTGGCTTCTGTGCTGGAAGCACTCGAAAGCCCTCACCAGGTTGTGCTCCTCACCGTTCTCCCCGCTCAGTCGGGCCAGGATGCTCACCTCGATCTGGCCCTGGCGGGCATACGACGGGTGGTTCTTCAGTATCTTCACCGCCACAATCTCATTTGTGCCGCGCTTCCAACATTTGACCACCTGACCGAACGTACCACGTCCCAAGAACTCCAACACTTCGTAGGTGTGTTTCATGGAGCACAGCACTTCGTGTTGGACCAACTGATAGTCGCCATCACCTGTCCCGCTCACGGCCCCCGTCCCAGTTGCGTTCGGCTCGGGCGGGGCCACGCCTACTGCGGTCGTCGCGCTCCCAACGTTTGTTTGCAACATGGCAGGTAGAGTCGAATGCTCCTCTACTATCTGCATGATGCTCTTGCCGTTCTCAAGCTCCTCCCCTTCACATTTAAACCCACATCTTTGGGTTCCGTCAAACAAATTCAAACCACCGTTCCTCTTGCTTGGCTCCGCCCCTTCTGGAGCACCACCACTGCTTCTACTACTACTACTACTTTGGCTGTTTTGGCCACTGTCTCCACTTTCTTCTTCCACTGCCACGGCCGCTCTGGAGAAATACTGAAGGCCGCCCTCCAAGGCCACACGTTTGTATGGCAAGGCAGCCCTACCGATGAGCTCTTGTGGAGCTGTATCAGTCGGTTTCAAGATGTCCCGTGCGACGCTAGTCAAAGCTTCGATTCTCGATAAAGGTATAATATCCGTAGGGTGCGCAATGCCTAGATTCACACCGACCATGTAAGTGCGAGGGATCTTCTCATGGTAAACACAGCTGCTGGGATCGATTTTCTTCACTCTGCAAAAGGCACTTGTCTGGGGTTGATAAACATGTGGTGGGCAGACCGTAACCTGTGAGGCCATACCTATAAAAGACAGAGGGGAAGAAAAGCGTTAGCCTGTGTTAGTCATTTCACAGATGCTGTTTACATTTTTATACAGTCACAATCTTCAAAACAAAACCTTGTAAGAGACTCGAAATAAGAAAGGCTGTTTGTTGAATTAATTAAATAACAGAGGCCAAACAACAAAGATCTCACATCTCGCCTGAAGGGAAAATTTCTAAAGCTCCAAAAGCATTGTAAGTGTGCCATTTGGAACCAAAAATACTTATAAAATCCAATATTTTTGAAGAGCTCCATAATTACAGTGCATGTTTGAAGGACTAAAAATTAGGGGTTAAGTCAATGCATCTAATAATATACATAATAAATAAAATGATGATGATAATATTAATAATAATAAAAGTATAAATACATAATAAAAAACAATGAATAATTCAAATATGAAGAAATAAGACATTTTACTATAAAAAAGTAGTAGCATTATACTTTGTTTTACTTTAAAACTGTCAAATTGCAATAACATACATTCCTTATTTTGTTTTTTACATTTTTAAATGACGTTAAGTCATGAATATAATTTTTTTTTTTTTTTTTAATTTAATGATTAAAATACAAAAAAAAAAGTTTTTTTTACTCATTTAATGTTTAAAATTAAAACAATGATTAAAACATTTTAACACGTTAACGGAAAATAAAATAAGGTAAAATTATCATTTATTTTACTGTAAAAATAGCAAACCGCAATACTATGCAATATTCATGCCTTCATTTCTTCCTTTTTAAACATTGAACAATTACATTTTTATTTAAGCAATAGGGTTCTCTAAACTTCTCTAAACTCATAAAAAAAATAAATTGTGAAATGTCTGGGGATTAGCTGTCTTAGTTTCGTGGGAGACAGACTACTTATGCTGGCACAACATATGGCACAAGTTCAGACACGAGGACAGGTGTGGCTCTAACACACCCACTTACTAACTCTCTCACACACTTCTAAGCCTGCTAACACTCTGGTACATTAGATTGGATTTCTTAACGGCAAATATTGAGGTTATAAAACACAAAAGGGGTGCAAAACATGTCACACTTTTATGGGGAATGCTCATCTAATGGATTTCACTTCCAGAGCTGTTATAAAAGGCCTCATTCATTCACAGTACCATACCAAACTCCAGGTTTAAATCATGCATTTCAATTACGTCTATATTCCTGACTGTGTAAACAACATCAAGGTCTGCAACCAGAGACTGACTCGACAGATTTAAAAGGACAGTCCCATCTGGAGGAGTGTTTTTGTGAGGTCTGTCCCATAGTATCATAATCCCCCAGTAGCAAGGAGGCTCCAGCAAAGGTTTTGGGTTTCAGGTCTCTCTACTGTTTTCAAACTGCCAGTGCCTTCTGCTACAGGCAGGTGGTGACTGACCTTTTCCCCTGTCAAGACCTAATGGGGTTAGGCGAGAGATGGCACTGGGAAAACACCTGTTGATACCGCAACTGCTCAGGCTATATACGTTTAACGATAGGAAATGATTGGGAAGCAAGCTTAACTGAATTGACAAGCACTAATTTTCCCAGTGACGGAAAGCAATAGTAATACCAATGAGAAACTTACAACACTCCTGTTTCATTATGTCACAGAAAAAAACCTGACCTTTATTTAGAATTTTCTTTTGCACATTGAAATGGGGTTGAACTAAACTCCATAATTCCTCTGTGACCTTTAAGTCACACATAGCCTTAACATGTAGTTTTCTACATTTTATAGATATTATCAAATATTTTAATTTAACTTAACTAGTATTTGAGCTGACTATGATTTAACACTTAATTAATTCATTTCACAAAGTAATATCAAACCACGTAAATTAAACAAGAACCCTAGATAAAACTACATTTTACAGGTTGGATACAGCAATTAAGTATTTTGCTATAATATAGTTGTAATAACAATGATGAACTTGTGTTCCTCTACACTTTTTTTGGTTTACTTTTTAGAATATTAAATTATTATTTTTATTATTTATTTTTTTATTTTTTTACAGATGACCTAAACTTGGGGAAACAAATGTAAATTCACCAGGTCTGGAAAATCCCTATTTCCAGGTTTTCCATTACAGTAGGAACTAAATAAAAAACAAAACTTTCCCTGACGAAAATACACATGACATAAGCATTGTTCTTACATTAAAGTACAGTTTAAGACATATTTGCGGAACATGTTTCTTTAGGAAATGCACGAGCGATTATATTTCAATGGGTAGACAGAAAACGCAGCTTGTACATGTTACGAGATTTTTTTTTAGGTACAACTTGTGCTGAGTCTTACCAGCATACTGTTAAGTTACAGACGAAAGCAGAAGTCAGCTGCTAACCGATTAAAGTTACCAGGCCTGTGCATTTTAGGAGGATTGAGCAACAACAACAACTGGCGAGTTTATACGGAGAAACTCATTAAAACATACAAATCATAGAAAAGCACTACCAACGCTAATGATTAATGGTTAAATACATCATCTGAACGTCTTTACGTCATGCTTTTAAGCAGCAGGATTTAGGTAAACATTATGGGTTTGGCTGGACACCAGCGAGACTTCGCGAACATTTAACGATAAAAAGTTGCGAGGCCAAACCCCCCCGCCAAAAAAAAAACGTTCACGTTTTTTTAATTAAACCCAGAACCTCAAAAATTGCCAAAACACATTACCAACTCCAGCGAAACATTGCTTCTAAGTTTTTGGTGTGGCGTGGCAACTTTTTTCGCAACAGTTACGAGCTCGCGATCAAGCCGAGTCTGATCGGATAACTTCACCGTTAACTCTCAGACACGCATTTATGCATTTACAACTCGACAATATCTTCCTTACCTTCACAGACAGCAGCTGTGGTCGGACTGCGAGTTTTTTGTGAACATGTTCGGGTTTAATTCGCACCCACTACATGCTCGACGCGCTCGCGCTGCCATCTTGTCCTCTCGCTGGACGACGAGGGAGAAAAAACACAAGCTCCCTCATTTTCAACTGCGCATAACTCGCCTGCTAAGCCATCCACGGGAACCGAGCTGGGTCCAGCGTGTAGTTAAGGATATCCGTTTCGGTCAAGGGATGTTTTTGTCGTCATGTCGAGGACGTTTAAGCCCCCCCCGCTTGGTTCGTTTCCTCTTGACGGTGACGAACAAACTCTGTCAGCTGAACTCGCTGGAGCTCTCTCAGCTGAGCGCTTACTCGAGAACGCTCTTGCGCCGCTTCTTCCTGTGAGTTTGAGCGAGGAGTCAGAACTGATGCGGAACTATACTGCCGTGTACAGGCCTGGAGAGGCAACGCACAACTAGGACACAGTTCTGCTGTTTAGTGGCCCCTTCTGGTGGGTAAATGCAGTGCGTGAGTGAGGAGGAGTTTTGGACAAAGGACAGGTCTTAAAAAAATATATCTTACACTTACATATAATAAGTATAATAATAATAATAATAATATATATCTTTTTTAAATAAACATTTTCATGCAAATTTAACATTTTATATAATACAATAACACATATTTTCAATTTAGTATTTCATAAAATGCTTATTTTAATTATTTTGCCATAATTTTTTTGAGATAAATATCTTTTTTAAACTTATCTAACTTATTTAATATTTTCACTTTAAAATGTAATATGTAAATATTAGTAAATATTTTATTGCTGTAAAAAGGATTAACGTTTTTGTTTACATAATATGTGTGCGCTGTGTGTATTTATTATGTGTTTGAAAATATTTACATGTATATACATTAATTGTTAAAAAAATCATTGTGATTTTCGGATTTTTCTTTTTACACTTTGTCTCTCACAGTGGAAATGCACGTATGCTGAAAATTGTAGACCCCTCCATGATTTGTAAGTAAGAGAACTTGCAAAATCACAGAGCGATCAAATACTTATTTACCTCACTGTATTCTAACACATAATTTTATATTTAACATTTAAATATAAAACATAGTACTTTATGTAAAACATTATTTTTTAAATTAAAACATTTAAATATATTACTATAATAACTGATCTACTGAATGCATATAACAAATTATTTAAATTACAATGAAAATTCAAACTTTTCATTATTACAATTCTTATTTTTATTCAATTTTTGTATTAATATATCTGGAAGTTATGTTTTCCAATATTTTATACTGATAGCTAATTAATACCGGATAAAACTAAATATCATGTAAAATATTTGCAAATTATATTAGCCTAAAAAAAAAAAAAACAGTAAACACAATCCATGCTTCTACACAACTCCATTAACCATTTTTATTGGGAGCCAGCATTCAGTTTAAAATAACCATTAGTAATACTGCACTTTCGAGGTTCATGAGAGCAGAAGAGGGAAATGTGCAGTTGGGGTTGTCGGGGAATACAGTTGCTTGTGAGGTGAAGTAGTCTTCCATAAAACATGCTCGATGTCGATAGAAACATTGTTTTAAAAAAAACAAGAATACTCTAAAAAGACCATGCTTGCTTTTCCAAGTGTCCCTTGAACATGGGAACAACATGTGAGTAATCTGTAAAGTTAAAATGAGCAGTACAGAGGAAAAATGTGCAATTAAACATGTGTGGCACTTCACAAACTAAGGCACCAGTCAAATGCTGCACTGCACATCCTTTTTCTCACAACTGGAAAAATCAATAACACCTTTACGGAAGGGATCAGGCTACAACAGCAAGTGTTTGAAACTACTCAAAATGGAAGTGAATCTTTTGTAAAATGCAAGTATTCTTTTGTAAAACAACGGTATTCGCAAGGTTCTCCTCTATTACATTTCAGTACGCTATTCTAACAGTTATCAGTTATTGCCTCAAGTAATCCAAGCTTCAGGCAATTCAATGTCTTGATACATTCATAAATATTCCCTGATATATAATGCAATGAGAGGAGGTCAGGACTCTTAACCCTTAGATATCTGTTAGTACTATAGCGTGTGAGCTTTAAGGGGTTAATTAGCTATTTTACAGACACTTTTATTTGTACATAGCTACAGAATGTGAAAGCCAGGAACACTAGTGGTAAGTATTTCAGATGTTTTGTTTACACATTTAAACTTTCTCCTTGTTTCAGAATATCTTGGAGGATCTTGTGGTAGAACGGAGAGTAAACTAGCTTGTTGAAGGTCACCAAACGTCCCAGCTTAACGGCGATCTCCTCTAACTCTTTGCTGATGGGTGTCAGACCTCCAGGGAGAGCCGGGGGACACCGGTGGTCGCTTGACTCCAGGAAGCCAAGAAGGTACGTCTGGATTCGGGAGTCTGATAGAGAAAGTAGAGTTTTAGATTAGAGGTCTTCACTTCTCAATAAAACCCAACTGCTTTTTGGGTTCCGGCAAGCTTACCAATGACCTTGCGTATGGGGTTGTCCGCAGACTTCGCAGCTACAATTTGGCCTTTCAGCGTGTTCTCTCTGTCAGAAGGAAATGGGGAAAAACCATGCTGAGACAAGCACCCTTTGAGATCCACGCACAATCTTTCTGCAACCGCAGCAAAGGTTTCATCTGCGTTAAAGGACCTGTAAGAGAAGAGTACAAAGGTTAAGTCTATAGAAGAGTGAGGCTTTTAAAAACACGATGTAAAGTAATCTTCAAACTCACGAAGTGTGCATCTCTGCTAACAGAATCTTAATGGTTTCCTTCAGTCTTTCCATGAGGCTTGGGAGGCCAGAAATGGCTTCTCCGGCACTGTTATAGACTATCAGCAGGACAGAGGCCACTAGTGTCAGTTGCTCCAGCTCCTGTTGCATCTCCAGAAATCTGCCCTGATCCATGAGAAAAGTCTATTTGATAACAGGAGGAAGGACGAGGCAAAAGAATCATTTCGGGATCACAAAATACATATAAGATATACAGTTGTGAACATTTGAAGCTAAGACGAGCACATTTTGGTTTTAATGTTTAGGGCGACTTTGATGAATGTTTCTGATCCACTTCAAATATCGACTGTATGATCTGCATTTATAATAACTTAATAAATTAACACACATATCACTAATAATACATTACCTCTGGAAAAGAATCAGTGTCATGGTCCCATTTTAACAGCCGTAAATAGGCATGATTGTGTATAGTTAGAGGAAGTTGAGCAGAATTTGGAGTGCAAGTTGCTCCACCCTCCGTTCCTCCACCGGTTAAATAATGTGCTGTGTCCTGAAGCCATTTCTTTGTGAAATCCAAAGCGTCTGCAAACACGAATACATAACTCAATCAAAGAGATTAGCATTTATCAAAGCGCAAGAAGCCAGTGTTATCCCTGCATAACATTAATTGATTTAGTATGATTAGTATACAAGTAATTGATTTTTCTTACTCGGTTGTTTCTCCAGGAACTCCTGAAATTTCTTCCGCTCATATTCCACCGACTGCTGTAAGAGGTGAGGTCGCAGGCTGCTCACAGCAAAGTTGGCCATGTCGATCTTCATTTTGTCCAGCACTGCAAATATAGCCCTGCAAAGAAACACAATGTTATTGGGAGTTGATGTCACACGACCGTCACCTTGATCTGTTTAAGTAACTTACTTAAAAAGGGGCACAATGTCAGTGATTTCACGCAGCTGTTTGATGTCTTCATCCCGGCAGGGTGCGCAAAAGGTGCCCATCATGTCAATTATGAACTGAGCTACCTTACTGATGTCTAGAGCTCCGTTCTCCGCCTGCTGCTGGATCAATGAGAGGTCCAGAGCCTCTTCAATTTGCCCTCTCAATCGGCTCTGTCCTGGCAATAGAAAAGACAGCAGGGTCTGGAAAAAAGGAGGACATAGGACAGTTATGTGAAATGTTTTAAGTACATTAGGGTTGGGCGATGTTGACCAATTTGGTATCGTACGATGTCTAATGTGAAACATCGCGATGGACGATGATATCGTCGTCGTAGGTGGCGGTTGGGGGGGGTGTTT
>JAUYWG010000066.1:7076234-7118709 GCA_034779775.1 Enteromius afrohamiltoni | reverse complement strand
GTATATTCATATAGATGTAATAAATATACAGTACAAACATATGTAAACAATAACGTCACAAAAGAAACACTTGACAGCACTCATTTTTATACTTAATTAAATAGTGTTATAATTAGGACAGAAAGCATTGACATTATATATTTTAAATAATATGTAAAAAAGACTGAATTTTTTAATTTAACTATATTAGGTTACAGAAAAGGAAATATTTTAAGTGTCATTATATTTATTTAGTTAATATTTGCTCAATTTCTTTTTCAAATAATGATAAAAATATTTTGTTATTATTTATGTAGTTTTATTTCGTTTTTAATGTTAGCAATACTATTTAAATAGTATGATAACTGTGACATAAATCAATGAAAAATATTTTGTAAAAGTATTTTGTTTAATATGATTTAAAATGATTAAATGAATATATCCGGTACAAATAACTCCATTATGTTTGTTTTTATCTTTATTTTTATTTAATTTATAGGTGTAACCTACATTTGAAAAAGCTTTTTGAGATGTGGCAATATTTAAATTAGCTGGTTTATTTAACTCAGAAATTTCTGAAAGCCCAAAAAACAGTCTGTCAACATAGAGTCAATTTGTTAGTGCCGGATTGAACACTTAGTTTACTTACTAATGTTTCTCTTGGCTTAGTTTTAAGTTTTGTGCACATATTTATTGGGCTTGAGCAATCTCAGACAAATATGAGCACCCTAAAAGGCTGCTAAATGGCATCTCAATATACTAGGAATGTCAGTCTATTAGAATCCGAATGGCATCACGGCTCTATTTGGCTCGTTCACGAGAAACTGAGGAATGTAATTTTGTGGGAGGACTGTCATGAGCGTTCAGAAGACGAAAAAGCGAGCAGCTCTTTCTGTCCATCTAGATATAAGCCAGCAGAAGTTACACTTACATTAGAATGGGGTCATGCAGCAGGACCTGACAAATTCACATATTTGCTTGCACGACTGGTACCCTCGAGCAAAGCACTTAAAAAGCCCACGCTGGACATGTTTAAAGGTTGTACGAGCAAAAATAAACAATTGTATCTCTCATGTTTTATTGTTATTATGATGTTGGTGAGGAACAAAGACATTAAATCAATGTGATCCTCAGGCATGCCATTAAACTAACACTTTGTAGTTCTCTGGTTTATAGGGCTGGGGTTAAGATGGAGGATTTCCTGCCAGACAAACACGCTCAGCTGAATGCCGTCACTTCTTATGTTCTTTTAAGAGAGTGCAAAGTGCGTTCCATTAAAATGACTGTATTAGCTCTCGATGTTGTCAGTCGTTTTGCCAGATACAGGAAATTTGAACATCCAGCTGCTGAAAGTGCATTGTCCTGATGCATGACACTTGTCTAGAGTGATATTTTGCATGCTGTTTTTTTAATGTATTTATTTTTTAACACATCTTATGTGTCATTTGTTTTATTAGACTCCATACATCTGTCCTGAATGATTCACATGACCCACTAATTTTAGTACTTTTTTTTTTTACTCGCGCATAACGTTTTTTTACATTTATTGTCTTTCCGTGAAGCTTTGCAAGTAGCACAGTTTATTAGCAAATATTAATAAACTCCTACACGCAAATAAAAACCGGCAGTCCTAGAATAAAGCAGGACAATGGTGGGTTATGTGAAATTCTGATACCCGCATTAAATGTAAATCATTTAATTCTGCACGGACATTTACTATTATATTAATTATTGATGTGTTATATATACATTTTGGATGCAGGATGCTGAAACAAGATATGAGGAGCAGATGTGCAAACTTGTGCTGGAGAAGCAGGAGTTGGAATGGCAGAAGGTTTGTTAGGAATAAAAAAAGACTTTTTCCATGAACTTACTAATATTCCTTTATTTTTTTTTTTTAACGACCTTGTTAGAGCACTAATGTCAATATTAACAGCTTATTATTTTTCAGGAGTCTTTGCAAAGTCAGATTTCTAGAATGTCGAACGAAAATTCAGAGTCACTTGCCGCTGTAAAAAAGCAGGTATGACATCATGCCTGCTTGTCTTACATATGTGTGTAAGACTTTATTTAAATAATAATAATAATAATAATAATAATAATTAATAAGAGGAAGATATATGATTTATTATGTCTAATTTACAGTTTCAGGCTCAAATCAGAAAAATTGAGGGAGAAAAGGTTGGGCACATTATATTTATATACTTTATACAAAAAAATCCTTAATACATTTCTTGACTAATAACCTCTTAAAGGGTAAGAACCAGCTGGCTGCTGAACTGAAAGACAAAGAGATCATCAGCCTCAAAGAAGAACTAAAACAGCTGCAGGTACAGAAAATCAATACAATAACACACCTTTACATGCCGAGATCTTCCATACCTTTAGGGACATGTACATAAAACAGTGGGAAAATCCATCTCATAGCTGACCTTTGACTGGGGGTCTGTGTAGGTCTATTTGGTGTTGTCAGATAAATGATGTCACACGGGTGATGAATGCTTTTTCCTACGGTTCATCAAACCCATAGCTTGGCCTATAAAGGCCCTAGTTACCCTTTTATTTGATAATAATTTGATTCATATCTAAACGTTCTTTTTATGTGCCTTTTTTTCCATGTTTACTAATACAATACCATATTTAAATAATAATAAAATGACTTCGCTTAAACATTTTTAGCAAGTATCATGAATCCATAGCACTGAAAACATCCAATCTGCTTTGCGACTGTGAATCAAACTCACCAAAACTACTTTCTGCTTCTTTTACTACTGTCTTACAGTTGCTAAGGTACAGTTCGGAGAAGAAATTAGGCGAGCTGGTAAGGATTTCCAATTATATAAATTGTTGACAGAGGCAAGTGGGAGTGGGAAGAATTAAAGAGGAGGAACTGAGAGGGAGAGCGGATCATCAGGAGTAACGGATAGGGAGGGTGTGACACGTGAACCACCAGCGCCGCTGTGAAAATACCACTATTAAAATATTTCATATCGGAGCCTCGCTCTGTTTAACCTTTCGATGGCAGAGAGGGGAATCAGTTTGATACAGACAATCAAACAGTAACGGGCTGCGGTTCACATAAAAGCCCCTCAGGCATGTTTGGAAGTTGACTCCTTATCTAGCAGAAAGGAGCACTCAGCCGAGATGTTAAACAAAGGTCTTCAAACTCTCCGATGCGGTTTATATTCACCGTCTGCCCTTGCCGAGAAGAGGAACTGTTATTACTTGTACAGCCGAATGGGGATATTCCTCTTAGAAGGGAGGACAATGTGTTTTTAAACTTTTCAGGAGCAAAAGTTGCAGCTGCAGACACAAACGAAAGACAGCCACCTGAACCAGCTGGGAGAAGTGGAGAGGCGTTTCTCCGCCATCTCCAGACAGTGTGCCATGGTCAAACAGGCCCATGACAAACTTGAACAAAATGGTACGACTGACAAACATAGTCTGTCTTAGTGAAAAATACATTCAGAGTTTAGTTTATGGTGTGCAAACTTAAGTTTCTTTTGCTTTTAAACTAATTTGAAAGAGATGAAAAACATTAAGTCTGGTATTCATCATTTTTCTTCATTAACTCAAGACAGATTTGATGTTAAAAACTCTTCTTCGCTTTGCATCAATGAATTGATTTGTCATTCTTTGAACATGAATTATTCGGCCCTTGTCGGTGAATGCTAAAGGAAAGCCTGTGTAGCAATGCCAAACTTTTTTAAAATCTTTTTTTTTTTTTTTTAAGTTGAAGAGGCCATGCGAATTAATAAAAAGCTCACATCCATCAACGGAAAACAAGAATCTTCGATTAAAGCCTTGAAAGAGGTATAAAAATGCACTGAATCATTGTTGTACCATTGACGTTACTCCTATTGCTTTGTCAACTGATTTGCTTTGATGTTAGTAGATGCTCTACATCACTGTGTCACAAATTGTTGCACCTTTCTTTTTTCATATTTAGAACTTGGAGAGAATCAACAAAGAGCTGGTCACATTCAAAGTGTTATCGGTCTGCAAACCTGGAGAGGAACGTTTGCAGAATCTTGTGAAAGAGCAAGAGTTTCAACTGCTTCAGCAGAAACTCCTTGTGGTACAATCTCTTTACATTTAAGCATAAAAGGTGATAACAGGATGTCTGTAAATTTGATACTTTATGTCTTTACTGTAGGAAACAGAACTTAACAAAAAACTGAGAAATGAAATGGCCACAGAGAGTGTGGGGAAACAGGTAAGCCCTTTAGAAGAAGCTGGATATTTGGATGCGTTAGTATCACTTACAGTAACAAAGGTAACATCAGACTTAACATTTGAATGAAAAGTGTGTGTGTGTGTGTGCGGGTTTATGTGGTTTATGAGGACACAAATTTGTATTATGACATAGGTATTACAATATGTAGGTGTTTTATGAGGACATTTTCAGTGTCCCCGTAATTCAAGAGGCTTAAAAAACATACTAAATGGTGTTTTTTTGAAAATCTAAAAGTGTGTTTAGTTTCCTGTAAGGGGTAGGTTTAGGTGTAGGATCTGCGTAGGGCAATACCACATACAGTTTGTACAGTATAATAACCATTACGCCTATGGAGAGTCCCCATAAATCACAAAAAACAACATATGTGTGTGTGTCAGGAGATATTGAGATCCCTTCACCACAGTCAGAGTTTGCTGCAGAGACAGACCGAAGCTCTGAGCCAAGCAGAGCACGAGCTTCGCAAACTCCATGAGGATTATCAGGTCAGGCTTCCCAAAACCCAACTCCATCAACAGTATCACTTTCAAATAAATTGTATTTGTTATATGTTTTTTACTGTGTGTACAACTAAGGAACAGGCTACAGCTACAAACAGACTTCAGTTAAAATCATATTCATAAAATAACATGAGCCTATTATATACTAGATAAACACATTTATACTCAAAATAAAATCTTTTGGGGGAAAAAAAAGCTAAATCTGTTAACCTTTTTCCATATATTTAGTGTTATTTAATTTTCATAAAATGATAAACCTAGTAAGGTATGCATATTCAGGAGTAAACAATGGTCACCTAGGACTCGTAAAATTGATTGATTGAACTGAAAATCACTTTTGCACATTTACAACACACGAAGTGCAACTCAATAATAGTAAGTGTGTTTAATGTCCGTTTACAGCCTCCTTCTCTTTTATTCCTCCCATTCCTCTATTTAATTCACTTAGTCATTCACTGATTAAAACCATTATTAACATGACAAAAACCAACTGATTTGTATTGGCCTCTCCATCTGTTTAGAATCCTCTGTCCAGGTTAAATAAACACATAAAAATTTACTATTGCATTAAAAATTTTCTGGGTGATTAATTTCATTGCAGGTCCTTAAAACAGAACATGAATTGAACCAAGAGACGACTAAAGAAAAAGACGACAGCTTTGCTCGCTTGAAAGATGAATACCAAAATTCTAAACTTGCTTGGGAAAAAGAGGTGGCGATGAGTTCTGGAAAAGCATTACACAAAAACAAAGGATCTGGAATTAAGACTATATTGTTTTATTAAAATTGTATTTTAATTTTTTTATTCTTTACAAAGATTCTGCAATTGCAAATATCAATGGAGTCTGGTCAAGAAGAGCTGCACGCGGTAAAAAAGGCATATAATCAACTTCAAGAAGAGCACAAACAGCTGTCTATTTCTGCAGTTCATAAAGCCAAAGAAATTCATAGCTCTGCGGTGGGATGATTACGTATATATTCATAACCAGGGACTGTTTAATAAGCTTGTAGATTGGACATGGATAATAAATCTAAGCTTCATGATTTTAAAATGGTATTCGATTTATTAAGTGATTTGAATTCTAATCTAACTGTGGTCTTTTCATTACAGATTGCCATAAAAGATCAAGAAAATCCTCTTTGTATAACATCTAATGAGATTAACCTTTTAAAGGTGAGCAGTCTCCAGGCAGATCTTGAGGAGAGTCTTATTAGTCCTCATGATAACCATGAACCAAAGTGTCACCTTGATAAAGATGTTCCAGGTAAGAAAGAAAGAATGCACAGATGTCTTTCCCAGCCAAGCTTGGCGCCGCAATAACTAATATTTTTATATAGAGTGATGTGAAGTGCAGGGAGGTGGTTACTGGAGTCTCTTTATCAAGAAAGCTTACCTGTACTTCTAATTTTTCTCTCATAATGATGCATGCATTTAATTTCTACACACAGACGAAAGCATCAAGTTTCAAAAGGCTAGAAAAGATGGATGGTCTCAGAACAACAACAAGGACCTTGACATTCCAGTGGAGGCAGATAGAGCCGTACCTGTAGTTTCACCATCGGTTTCAACTGATAACATCACAAGTCCTAAGGACGTCAATCCCATGATGAAGGATCTGTCAAAGCTGTGTGATGAAACAAAAAATGGTGTCAATGAAAGTGAGCCAGTCTACAACGCAAATGATAAAGGATGCCCCTCAAACCCAATCGAAAGTGACACAGACAGTTGTCTTGCTGAGCTATCAGGGCCTGAAACCAGGTCTGTTTATGGCGTAGACAACGACCCTTTGGCTTTGAAACCAAAAGATAGACCGCTGGAGCAGAATCTGTCTATTTCTGAAGTGACTGAATCCCAGACATCAGACAAACACAAGCACAGCCAGGGATATGCTACATCTCAGTCTAAAGAAGTCAAAGACCACCAGAACGGCGCACCTGAGTTTCTCCACAAAGTTTCACAAATAGAAAGCCAAACAGCTGCAGATAGACTTTCAGAAGACAAAACTGAAAACTCAAATCCGCAAGACACCGTTGTGTTACACAACAAAACGATTATTACAGAAGAAATTATTGACATCTCACCAAGCCCATGCCACCAAAGAGTTCACGAGGAGCCTGAAACCAACTTTGATATTGCGAGTGCTACAATAACATCAGACACACTCCTTCACGAGTCCAAAGATCAGTTCTCTCCACTTGAATTGATTTGTGATCATTCACAAAGCGAGATACCCCATGTGAGCAGCTTAACTGAAACAAGTTTCTACAATGTAGTCAACGAGCTGGAATTTAAAAAGTCGCCTCTTGTTGATCAGACCACTTCAGTAACTGCAGCTGACACAGTGGAGGCCATATCATATCATAACAATTCAGAACCACTAAAATCTCAACAGATTGAAATGGGTGTTTCTACCGAAGAAGCCAAGATCACAAACCCAGAACAAGATCCTTCTTCTCCAGGGTCTACAACGGCACATGCACAATCAGATGTTGAGCAGAAGAGCATTCCAGTGATAGATACTTCAAACCATTCTGGAAATAGAAGCTATCAGTCGTCCTTTGCGTGGGACACATTTATGAAAGGGAAAAAGATGCCACCTCCAGTACCTTTAAGAACAGAGCTGTGGTCCTCTGGATTTCATGATCTTGTTTCTCCATTTTGTGCTCCCATATTTATGAAGAATAAACTGGCAAAAACAGGTGTGTCTTGTGATGTAACAGATAAACTGAGTATTTTATTAAAATGAGACTCTGACCACAATAATCCTATTTTTACAGCCATAATGAAGACTCCTAACAGAATGGAAACCCCAAGCAAGCGTCCCCACCAAAACAATGACTGTCAAGGAGAGTGGAATGCTATCAAGCAGTCTTTTTCTGAAATGTTAACAGAGAAAGTACGTTTCCAAGACAGGCCAGCAAATGATCTAGTGAGTTAACGTAAGAGGCATGCGCTGCAGCACACGCTGAGTGCCTAAAGACAGCTTCCATTCCCAGAAGTATTTCAGCAGGGTGAAATGGCAGCATTTTTCTCAATTAAATGTTGATAGAAAACAGCAGGACAAAAGTCTCTGCCATTAAATCACAGACCAACTCCAAAGGGAGCGAAGAGGCTAATATGGAATAAACCAGAGCTGTTGTTTTCAATAACATGGTAGTATCCGGTTTCAACATAGTTTTTTTGCTGGATTACTCAAATGGAATCAATCAAAATTTACTCACCCTCAGGCCATTAAAGATGTAGATCAAAACCAATTGGGAGAAATTTGGCGTCACATTACTTAATCACCAATGGATCTTCTGCAATGGATGGGTCAAAATGCATTAACAATGGATTTGATTCTTAGAAACAGAATCAATGCTTTTCTTTTCACAAATTGTAAATAGACTGGAGTCATGTGGATTATTGTGATGCTTTTATCAGACGTAGAAATTCCCATTTTAATGACACCCGTTCACTGTAGAAGTGTCCCAAATTTGAACTAATCTATTAATTTAATTCTAAACACTCAGTGTGCATGTTTGCCTTTTTTTTTACTGAGAGTAGTCCAAATCAGGTGGTTTTTACTTTTCATTTCCATCAAAATGAAATCAAATTATAGTGCCATGATTCTTTTATAACCTATTTTATTTTCCCGCAGGAGAATCAAGTTCTTATCTCCTACAGCTCGGCTCTGAGTGGCGGTCCAACCTCTTCTTCTGTGGGTAATGGGCTGCGACAAAAGTTCACTCCTACCGTTTCTCCTCCCAAACTCCACAATGTGGAGAAACCGACCCGGCCTATGGCATGTAGTTCTGAAGAAAAAGTAGAACGAAAACAATCTGACATAATGGCACAAATTGCAAAAATTGAGGAATTCATGTCAACTGAAGGTTTAAAGCCTCAAAAAAGACTCAAAACTGATTGATATGCGCTAGAAATGCATGTGTTCACAAGTCGTCACGTTACAAGTTTAAAGACGTTTGCTTACATATGTTTCCAACCCCCCTTTTGCATAAATACAGTGGATAGGATATTTGAGTTAACTGTTAACTATATTTCCAAATAATTTAACTAAATAAATGTTCAATATTTCAAGCAGCTTTATTTCTGTAGACTTTTTCAAAGGGTCAAATGTTTGCATTCACTGCATCATGTTAACCTATTGCTAAACAAGGTAAGCGATAAACATAAAACCTGTTAATTACACAGCACAAGCTAATTAACACTCATTACTCCCAGACCAGCATGTTCGTTCCTCAGATGGCATTTGATGGCAAAACATTGCTAATTTACATCTGATACACAAACTGTGGCCAACTATAACTTGGGATAATTAAAATACACAAGT
This sequence comes from Enteromius afrohamiltoni, assembly GCA_034779775.1. NCBI lineage: Eukaryota > Metazoa > Chordata > Actinopteri > Cypriniformes > Cyprinidae > Enteromius > Enteromius afrohamiltoni. Next base: position 7,109,665 of record JAUYWG010000066.1, on the reverse strand, counting down.
AAGAAAAATCAATTAGCACATATCAAGCCAAATTAACAATTGCAAATTAGTCTCCCATTAAGTTTATGTCCTTGGTAAATAGGCTGTGGGGACCGTGCGGACACATGTTAGGGCGATACAGATGACAAAATGTGTTGCACACTGGTCACAATGAAAGTGGATACTAGGAGTGAGCCAAATTAGCATTTATTATTTTTATTATTATTATTATTATTATAAAACATATAAGTTAAAATGCCATCTGTAGATTTTTATTTTTTCTTGCCTTTTTTCCTTACAGCACTAATCTGGTTTATGTTCTAATGCTACTTGTGTTAGCCCATGCGGGAATATTTAGGAAAATAAACCAAATGAGTTTCTATCTCAAATTAAGCACTTTTAAGTGCCTCACAAAAACAGTGCTAAAATCATCCAGCAGAAAGCAAATGTGCACCTCCTGATGAAAGCACAAGGTCCCTCAGAGGTTCACCTTAATACACTTACTCATTATTAATATGTCAAAATGTTAATGTCCTCGTAAAGAAATCTTATGCGTTCCAGCCACTGTGCCAGCAGTACTGACCCTTATCCTTAGAGGGAGTGGGCAATATGGAGAGCGTAATTTTAATACACACACTGGATTATGAAGTGGCAGTCCTTTGAAACAGTCAATTACACTTGAGCGCGGGAGGGCCCTAGTGTTAATTACTAGTCGGTTTTATATCGTGTGTAAATACAGAGCCTGCTGACATTCACATTCCATCACCGTGTCCTGACTGCCACAGCAAATTAGCCTGACCCATCTGTGTGCGCACCGCTAGGCCGCTGCGTGTTCCTTCAACTTTAGAATAACATTCAGCACAAACAAGACCACTTCTGTTTATTAGGGTTTTTGAAGCTTGTGAAATGATAAAATATTTAGTGGTTATTGGTTAATTTTGGTTATTTTCTTTTCTAAACAGTTCCATTGAGAATTATTTTTTAGACTTTTAGGAAATAAGTATTTGAGGGGAAACATGCATTACATGCCAGATTATGAGATGTGACTAAATACAATAGTTCGATTGGGAATCAAACTACTTTGATTTCACTGTTTTTGATGAATTCACTAAACAGAAACCAATGCATTAGAATCATTAAGGAATTACCTTGCACTGGTTGCACTTTGATTCACTTAAAAGAACCAACTTATAAGAGTATAAATATAATACATTTGGAAATCAGAGTGCACTGGCTGCACAATCTGATTCACTTGAAGAACCGACTTATTTGAATCATTTGTTTGGGATTCAGACTAATCTGACTAATCTGCTCTAGTTGTTTAATTCACTAAAAACAACCAATGCTTTTATAATAATGTCTGGGAATTCACAAAAAAAGAACTTTACTTTAAGAGTAATTTGTTCATCAGTTGGACTAAACTGGTTTTGTTCATTTCTCTAAAAAGAAATTACTTTTCAAATCATTTTGGATTTGATTGATTAAAAAACAACCAGCCTATTCGAGTCTTTTGGAATCGGTGCACTGGCTGCACTGCATGTTTTTGATTCTTTTAAAGAACCAACTCATTCAAATTTTTTCATTAGGAATCAAACTAAACTGATTGCGATGTAGTTGTTTAGTTCACTAAAGAGAACAAACTCTTGTAAAGGAGTTTGTTCAGGATTCTTCTGTTTGTATTTGTTTAAATAACAAAACCAACTCTTAATTATAGCATAGTATAGTTCAACAATTGACAAAAAAAAAAGAACTGACTCATTAGAATCATTCATTCAGGAATCGGCCTGCACTGGATGCATTTTGTGTTTGATTCATTAAAAAGAACCAGCTCATATGAGTCATTCATTTGGGAATCAGAGAGCACTGATAAAACGTACTGATTCATTTAAAAAAAGCATCAAGTGCAATGGCCCTACACTTCATTGTGTTGCACACAAGGCCATTGGTACTGAAGTTTATTTCTGATTCACTGTTTTTCAAACCAACATTTGTTAGGGAATCAAACTAAAGTAGCTGTGCTGTAGTTGTTTAATTCACTAAAAAGAACCAACTCATTAGATTGAATCTTTTGGGAATCAAACACTATTTGTATAATTCACTAAAAAAGCCAACTTATTTGAATCATTTGTTTGGGATTTGGACTACACTGATCTGTTTTGCAGTGTAGTATTCGCAGTTCGAACAGTCCTGCCACAGTTTCCTGACTGGTTTGACAAAAGTGTGCACCACACCAGGCACGTGGATGAATAATTACATTAAAGTCTTTTTTCAATCCCCCAACCCTCCTTTTTATATTTAAGGCAGTACACTGTTGTTTTCCCTCTATAGCTGTGAATCATCTCCACTCTGGCCTTCTCATCTTACCTCACATTGAGAGACGAGAAGATAATCCCAGCCTGTCCACTACTGTCAAAGGTCAGCACAGTTTAAAGTTCACCATCCACATCATTTATATGGCCCTAAATTAGCCCAAACGCAAAGTTCTGACTGTTCCTCTCTCTTTCAACCAGTTGTTAATCTTCTCGTTGTACTTCGAACTCAATGAGAAATAGGAATGCTCAGCGGACGGCTGTTTTGATTGAGTTATACCCCTCAAGGACCACCACGGCAGGCCCATACGCTTTTAATTCTGAGGAGGTAAAAAGCGATCACACGGGTACACGGTACTCCCCATACGTGGAGTATGTCATCCCTGCCTATATATCTGTTCAGCCGCCATTGTGCACCTTTTAAAGGATGAGCTATTTCGGCTGTGATGAGTGGGGGGTGATCAGGAGCCCTATCTTAACCCACATGCCGTCCAGCATTAGCCGTGTCCCTATTGAGGTGTCAGCCCATAAGTCTTACTCAGTGGGATGTCACAGCCAGATGATGGAGAGCGCTTCTTCACTCCAGGGGATCTTGTAAAACTTGCATGCCCCTGGTCTCTACTCCCAGTCAGGCCTCCTCCTCGACACGGTCTCCCCTCGTGCTAAATCAGAACTAGTGAATGACACGCTGAGATCCATTAAGCAACAAACGTATTTGGTTACTTACTTACTAATGGTCTTAGGTTGAACTACACTCAAAAAACTCATAAAAGTTATGTGCTTGTAAAGTTTAAACTTCACAGTCAGTTTGGGTATAGTGATTCCAGTCTTTGTGTAAGATTTCAGTATTTATAATCACAAAATAGGATCAATTGTTCTAAGCATTTGCAATTCAAAAAGTAAAATCTCAGCATGCCTTTAAAATATTATTTATAATATTACGTACATTAAGATTACTATCCTCAAATTAAATAGAAAAATTTAAAACGTATGTATTGTAAATGTATGTATTTATTTATTTGATCAGGAATATATATATATATATATATATATATATATATAAATAAAAAATATACACACATGCACACAAAATATTATATTCATAATACATATAAGCACACACATATATAGACATATACATATGTGTGTGTGTGCTTTTATATATACATGTATATATATAATATTTTTGTGTGAAACATGATTAAAACCAAGGAACTTTGCTGAATAAAATTTTTTAGAATTTAATGTGTCCTTGTTGAATAAAACAATTAATAACGAAATTCTGTTGACCCCAAACTTTTGAATGGTAGTTGATCTACAGTGGAAAAAGCTTAACATGAATATTTTTTCCGTGAGTAGTTTGGATTTTATCTTTGTTAACATTTCTTCATGGCCTAATGCTTCAGGCCTCTTTGTTTCACTCATTTTGATATTTAAGTTTCTGTAACCAAGAGAGAAAATAGATATGCAGAGCCTCCCCCTCAGTAAGGCTTCAATGATGTGCACCATTACGTTCAGTCTGCGACCCTTAACTGCTCCTCAGTGATGAGCTAAGCTTCTCAATTGCTCTTTTCTATCACATACTGTATATGGCACGAATGGCATATCCATTATCCAGTTTTTAAATGTTTAATTAAACCATCCTGATAGCACAATAGAATGCTTTTATTTTAAGTTCCAAAATCATTTTTTGTTTGTTCTTTAGTAGATGCATAAAAGACAGATTGCACTTGCCTTTTAATTTATTACACATCATACTAACAATAGTATTCACATTTTTGCACATATCTTAGATTTGGCTGAACTCATTGGGTGTACAAAACTCTTCAGAGTGTTTATGTTTGTGTGGCAGCTCCTTTGTCAGATAATAAGAACTGATTTGTTCCCAAAGAAAGCTTTTTTGGCATTTGGCATTCCACATGTTGGATATCTTGTTTACTTTTCTAATAACCAAACTCCCCCTTAAAGACAAAAAAAAGGCATGAGTGATTTTTGTATCTATGTTTTTTAACTTGCTGATTTTAGCACAATATAATCTGTAAATCAGTCTGTCAGATTTTCAGCGGGAAATAGAGATGTGTATTTATCCCCTACTGCTAGATTAATGACCACTGGTGTAACCTTATGACCTGTCCGATTACAGGAAAAATGAGCTCAGAGGTCATTAGATTCAGATCTGTTCCATTCTGCCTTATTGGTGCCCCTGACTCCAAATTTAGACCATTCCTAAACAAAATCGGAAGCCACAAGTAAGCTCAAAGGCTTTTTTGGGGGTTTATCACCAATATTGCATTTACAAATATACTTTATGACTTCCTCGAACCCAGACTTTGTCTCTAGGCCTCAGTGAGGACGTTCACCTTTCGCATGCTCTTTAACTAAAAGTAAACAGTTGATGTTTCATTCAGGCTGTAGACATTTATTAAAGAATGTGTTCATCTCAAAAGTGTTTTATTGAAGGTAAATGGCTAATGAGCTCTTACGCAACCGTCAGAAATGGGTTACGGTTGCATCATTAATTATCAAATGAGGAATGTGCAGGCCTTTTCATCTTAATCTAGAAAGCAAGGGCCACAGCACAGCAGGAATTCAGATGATTTAGCTGGCTTTGACTTAATCAGTCTTAGAAGCATTACAATGGCAGTGCACAATGATGGATCACTTTCTGGTCCCTGAGGAGTGTTTATATAGTGTGCTTTCACTGAACCGCTCACCCTGCTGACCGGCTAAGAGAAAACGAATAAGTTGGTTAGATTTGAGGGATTTGTTATGGAAGCCCGTTTCTGCCTTAGAAAAAAAATAAAAAGGTTTAAGCTCAGAAATAAAGCCACAGTGCGCAATATAAATTTACAATTGCATGATAGAAAGCTGCAACTGTGATTTGAAGTCATACCTGCAAGATGTCTCAAATTTTGTGTTATAAATCTGCAAATTATTAGTTTTAGGGCCGGTTTCACAAACTGGGCTTAGCTTAAACCAGAACTAGGCATTAGTTAAATTAAGATATTTAAGCAACTTTTACAAAAATGCTTTATAAGAAAATATTCCAGTTGTGCATCTTAACACAGAAAAATGACACTGACATGTTTAAAGATATGTCAGAGCAAGATCTTTTCATCTGAGACAGCTCAAACGTGCAATTTAATCTGGGACTAGCTTAAGCCTTGTCTGTGAAACTGGGGGTTAAAGTCCTGAGATTGCAAATGAAGTGAAAAATTGTGAAATTAGGTCACAATTGTGAGAAGTCGCAACTGTGAGAAATTTATAATTGTAAGAGCAAACGTCTATTTGCTAGTTGTGATTCAGATGAAGAAGTCATAGGCTAAGCGAAGGATTTGTCAAACTAATTGTTGGCTCTGTGATGTTCTAGATTCCTCTATGCTGATGAACCGTCCAACTAGTAAGTAAAACCTCAGACATATACTACTAGAGGTTTTATTTTTATGAACACGTTTTTTATGCATGTCTTCTGCTCACCACTACTGCATTTATGTGATAAAAAATACAGTAAAAACAAATATTGTAAAATATTACTAAAATTCCAAAATGCTTTCACTTTGACTGATATTTTTCCATTGTGTTTTTTTTGTTACAGGATCTTATATACCTAACCATTCATCAGAAAGACGGGAACTCCTTGAACCACCAGTGGCAGTTTCCCCGCGATGAAAACGGGCATTGTAGTGGATGATAGGGGTACATTATCCTGTCATATTCCCTGTATTGCATCATGAAAAAAATAATCAAATAAACATTTGTTGTATGATGAATGTGAGGATATTGATCTGAATTAAGTGGAGCCACAAAGAACCTATTCATCAGTGGTTCTTTAAAGAACCTTTAAAAAGGGTTCGTTGTAGTTCCAGAAAAGGTTCTTTTTGGCACAAATGAAAAACTGGTTCTTTAAAGAACCTTTCACAAAATGGTTCTTCAAGGAACCAAAAAAGGTTCCTCTGGCATTCCTGCGAAACACCCCATTTGGTTCTTCCTGGCAATTTTTTTTAGTGTATAAATGTCAAAATGTGAGTTATTAAGTCACATTTATGAGAAAAGTAGACAATTGTTGGTAAGTCGCATTTATGATTGATGCAAGATAATGCATCAATTGTGAGAAGTTAAGACACAATCACAAGATTTAAAATAAACCACAGTTGAGAAAAACAGTCACAATGGAAAAGGCCATTTTAGTGGAAGCTACTTCTTCCACTACTACTACTTCTACTCCAGTTGCTTTAAATAAAAGTCCCAATTGTGAGATAGGTACTTGAATTGCAACAAGAAATGAATAATTATTAGCCGTATTAAATCATTTTAACGATTTGATAATAATTGCAATTATTATCCACCAACATCACAAAATATTTGAGTGATTCAACACACTGTGTTGTTTTGAGTGCTCATGCTTTCATTGCTAATTGGAGTGAAAGTCTTCAGCAGAATGATAACACTAAAAACAGTCTTCCCTGCGGAAAGCCCCTCATCCTGACCAGCCCATGAACCCGTACGCAGTCAGAGACATCTCTCTTCAAGTAACTGTACTCTTGTAAGTTTGTTGCCAAATGATCTGGCATGAAAGGATTTGCAAGCGTCTCTATGCCAAACTAGCATTTTTAATTGCTGAACCATAAAAACGGTCTCGCGTGTTGTGGACTAGAAGATACGGAACAGAATGTCTCCTGAAATAAAGCTTAGACAGTAGCCTGTACTCCACAACATGCCCTACCACCGAAAACAACCAGTACACAAACAAACTACAGAGCGATATCGCTATCTAGCTGAGTCATGGATCCAAAAACATCACAACGGCGACCGCAAGAAAAACAAGAGGCTGCATTTGCACCCACAGCAACCTCTTATGTTAGTATATTTACATGCGCTTTTGGTGTTTTATCAAACCAATCCATCCTCAGCATTTATTATTTCCAGATCTAATACCTTTTCTGCAACAAAGTTGAGTTGTTGCTCAGTTCAGCACTCATGATTTGGCTGAAGATAAGCACTTTGTAGTGATTTGTAGATGCGGTATTCGATTCCTACTAAACCGATGCCGTGGCGCTCAAACATAGAGATACTATCTTTGAAGAAATGTAATTTCTCCTCTCTCCTGGAGCCCGGCCAGCCTCTGTAAAGTTTTCTCTCCCCATAAACTTAAGTGGAGACTGAAAAATTTCATCTCCAGAGATTGATAGTGTGTGCTTAGGATATAGACCTCTCAGCTTTTATTAAACAAGGAGCCCTTTCTTCATAAGTGTTCCATTGTGTGCTATTTGTAGAGCGAAAGACTTCACGGTGTCTCCCATCCAAAACTATCACCCTGCGTTTAGAACAATAGTATGTATAGCACATAATGTATAAGAGCAATATATAATGGTGCTTTGACAGGATGATATGTAAGTCAGAGGGGTTCAAGCATTTGTTAAAACCCCTCAGAGTTCTAATTAAATCAAATGTTTGATGTTTTTCTTTTCTTTTTCCACATGTTCAAGGCTGTTCCAGTGTGAGCATACCAAATTGAATGAATTAATGGCCTTGCAGCTGGCGGTACCACTCCGGCTGATACCCTCTCCATGTTTAGGTAATGTTGGAGGCTTTCCCGCGTCCGTTTTAAATGCTGAATTTCTCTGCGTTCTGACTTTTTGAAGGCAAGCCAGTGTTTTAAATACCTCAGCGGATCTCAGACGATTCTCAGCCTTTTCCTTATCAGCAGTTGACCACAAATCCACAACCACCTGCATGTTATTTTAATAGCATCTCCTAACACCTCAGACCTTGTGTAGCACCAACAAGGCCAAGTTCCGGAGCTAATTTTGCATTCAATGTACTAACAATGTTTAAAAGATTAAGATTTAAGATTATACTTTTTTTTTTTTAAGTATTTAAGTCAAAAGAAAGCTAAATTGGCCCTGGCTCAAACAGTCTAACTTTAGTTCAAGGACACTAGCCTGTGCACAGTTTGTAAATTAGCACAGAAAATGATTAGGATACATCCCTTAGTAAAAACTAATTTCTTCCATCTTAAAGGAGTAGTTTACTCAAAAAAACATTTTGGGATCATTTGCTCACCCTCATGTCACCCCAAACCTGATTGTTTCTTGTGTATTTGGAAGAATACTGAATTGCTGGTCCCCATTGCCACCTACAGTATTTCTTTCTCTACTATGGAAGTCAATGAATTGTATCAAAAATTCTATTTTGTCTTCGACATAAGAAATAAACTTACACAGGTTTGGAAATACATAAAGGTGAGTAAATGATAACAAAACTTTCATTTTTGGTCGAACTATTCCTCTAACGCTATTTGCAATCTTGCATGTACAGTTATTACAGTAAGTACGGTAAAGCCCAAAATCTAAGTTTGTCAAACTTATATTTCAGTACTGTTTCAGTTCAGGAATAAAAATCAGTCATAGAGTCATATATTGCACTTCATAAGCTCATATTATACTAATAAACTACACATTTCATGCTGGTCGAGCGAATATGCATATGCAGTACTGTAAAAGTTTCAAAGAATATTTGAGTATTATTTGAGAGTTTTGCAGTAATATCAAAGTTTTACAAGAAAGTACTATTTCAATCGCATGCTTTAAAATTTCATGTGTAATACAATGTTAACTAGGTTTAGATTTGGGGTTAAATAATTCTTTTTCAAGGGGGAATGTTAGAGGATGATCGTCTGTGATAATCTGCCACAAAAACAGTGCTACTGAACCTCCCTGCGCCACCTGTGCAGCAGTGTTTCTGGTACTTTGCACGTGGCGTTTGGGTCAGCAAACTGCACTGTTGTGAACGGACCCCGGTATCAGCAGATAAAAGCCACGGGAGTGACCAAGGCCCTTTTTTTTTAGCCGCCAAACAAAGGCACTCTTCATTTTCATCCTCAATATCAGTGGCATTACCCTCCTCCCTGTCCATCTAGGACACACTTTGTTTATCAAAAGGAATTTCTAACATCATAAACACTGACCAATCGTGTCGAACCTGCATATTTGTGAGTGTGAGAAAAATCGGCATGAACAGTGGGGCATTGTTTTGACGCAGACAAGGAAAAATTCACGACTAGAGATGTAACGTAGCATTTCAGCAAAGCCCCTCGCTGATAAGAAGGACGATGATTCATTTCACCACACATCTGTGGCTAACAGAGCTTTTATTTATTTGACAAAGATGGTGTGTTCTCTGTCTGCAGTGACATCCGTTACATTTGTTGTCCATGGTCTTCGGACCTGTCCGTTTCATTACTTACGACTTTAATCACAAGTCTTCTCGTGTTTACAATAAATCGCCGCTTCAAGTGGAATCTGTTAGTTCAAGACTCCGCAAGCATACTCAAACTTTGGTGTCCTTTGTCATGGGTGAGCAGTAACATTTCTCATTTCCTTTAAATGCTCTCCGAGGACTCCAAGAGAGATTCATCACACGAGTGGAAATCATCTGGGGCTATCAATTAGTCTGCTGTACAAATGAAGTCGGTAGAGGTTCTACCTTGAAGTCAGATTTCTTTGATGCAATAGCAAGCTTTGGAAAAACAAAATATTTTCAGGGTCACTTGGACCGTTGTGTTTTTCTTGAGCCTGTGGAGCACTTGGGTAAAAGTCGGCTAGGTTTTATTTTAAGATAATTTGTTGTTTGTTAAGTGGAAAAATGCACTTGAATGGCCAGGGGAGCCATTCTTTTTCTCTGCTGTTGTTTCAGAAATGCGGCATGAGACATCTACAGAATTTCTCCGACCCCTCGGGGGAGCCCAGAAAAACCTATGCTCTTTTTTTCTCACAAGAAATAGCAAAGAGTGGGTGTTGTGCGAACAAGGGAGTTTAGGAAAGAAGATGAGGTGAGACCTAGTGCTAACTAAAACTCATTATTTTCTCTGTATAGTGCTGCATTCAGCCTAATCGAAGCCAAACATTGTTACATTTTTCATCTACTGTAGCTTGTGTGTCACTCAGGTATTCTCTCACCATTTCAGTTTCGACAGCATGTTAGCGCCGGATGAAGACGCAAATCTTCAGGTGCAGTATTTGTATTTTTTTTAATGGTAGGATTTTTTTAACAAGCACCTGTAGAACTTTTGTAGGACTACTTGTAGGTTTGCGCTCAATTCTGTGAATTACTTTTCGCAACATCAGTAAAATCTTTGAGTTCTGAGCATCGATTTTTTTGCCTCATTATGAATCTGTTTGATTGAGATAATTCGATACGATTCGAGCGAGTCATTGAATCAGTAAGCTGCTGTCTCGAGAACGGCCAACTGTATCAAGCATAACTCGTTTACTGTGAATCTATTCAAAAGAATAATTTGCTCATAATTTAGAAATGGCTATTGTGTTACGGTACAGACCTCGATTGCTTTCTCTCAAAATAAAGGATGTATTTATTTTGTGTCCATACAATGGAAATTAATAAGGTTGAATGGTTTCAAAATATTTTCATTTGTGCTGCACAGAAGAAAGTCATATGTTTGGAACAAGTAACGCTTTAGGTTAACTATCCCCTAACAGTAACAAAATAAAAACACAACGGAAATGATCCTGTGTGGTTAGTAATGACGAGTACATGGGGCTAGATTGGTAACTTCCATCTACCCTTTACTTTGGATCTCTGCCTCTCTGTGCTGCCAAAGAGCTAGTTTAATCCAAGCCGTTATTCCAAAGCTCTTCAGCTTGATGACAAGATAAAGGACTTTGACACAGTGACTTCTGCTGACATGACAGACTTTTTCTTTTCCTTGCTCTCCTCTTCCCTGAGTTGAAGAGTTGAATCCTGGGTCAGCAGCTTTCAGCAGAACCCCAGACTACAATTCCAGATGGTGAAGTAAGACCAGATCTCAGCTCATCAATTTAATGAGAACTGCCTCTGCTTAGCCACGTCCAGCTCCTTGGCCAACGCTTCCGGCTACACCGAGGCCTAAACATTTGACAAATAAAGACGGATCTCGGGTAATTGGTTAAGAGATGGCCTTCGTGTACAAAACCGGCAACGAAATATGATGCAGCGTGACCTCTTGAAAGCTTCTGAGATCGTAGTGACTGAATGTCATCTTTTCAGACTCATTTAAAGGCATTTGTGATGAACAAAATGGGGGGAGACTGAAGTGGAGGAAATGATTGTTTATGTGTAATTAAATACATTATTCATTATGCGGTAGCCTAAATCACTTATGATTTTTTCCCCCTCATGGTGTAAAGTTTATAGCAACGATCACCTCTTAGATTTTCAATATAGTGCAATGTTTGTGTGCAGCTGTTGCTATGAAAGCAAAACGGATGGCACGTCTAGAAAAAGAAAAGATAACCTTTAAAGGGTTCATACATCAAAACAAAATAAACTTTCAGGAATCCCCTGGGATAAAATAAACCAGCCAACATTTTCATCAAGGAATCAAATATGTCTAAAGTAAACAACACACTCACTTACATACAGGATAAATGATTTTTTTAATCAAATTGTATTTTATTTATTTTATTTTTTTTATACAGAAGAAACGTTGATTCCGTAAATTGTCATTATTTGGTTGCAGCAGGCGAGATTTCAAACTGAAGAAACCTGCGCGGTTCATTAACCGAACCCCGAACGAATCTTTTTTGAGCTGATTCTTTTCTTCGAACATGTTGAATCTGTATGATTCTTTTTCGAAACGTAGGAGGCAGCTATTTTCGAGTCAGAGCTCGAGATTCAGCCAAACTCAATGAAATGGCCCTGTCTGACTCAAACTGCGACAAAAGCCGGAATTTCATCTTCAGGATACGAGTTGATTTATTACTGAACTGACTGCGCGAGAAATAAGTTGATCAAAACTCCATACGCTTTATTACGCCTGTGTCTCTCCAAATATGTATTTTGGGCATTAGGATAGAGCGCATAGAATTGTAAAATAATAAATGATGCCATGACTTTCTACTGTTCCTAAATAGCTTTAATTAAAATCAGGAAAAATGAAAAGCTTTTTTACTTGTACCTAAATAAAAGTTCGCAGGAATTTGTAGCATACTTTTAGGTCTAATAATTTAACATGTTCACTTCCTTCACCAGTGTTTGATTATGACCCCGACCTATTTCCTAGTTCTTCTACAGATAAATGTATTAAATGGCAGTATTGTACAATAATTATCCATACTTCTATTAATACATCATTATATTGTTTCATCTTAGACCATAAAAGCGTCTGGATGTCGGGCGTGCGTCGCGTCACACCATATTTTTTCGAACCACTGTGGAACTAAAACCTTCGTCACTGTCTATTATTGTTGTTGCAAGTATTCTACAAATGGTTATGGATGTCCGTGGGCCTTGCTTAAAAGTTAAAGCTAAAAATTGACGAAGTGCTAACAATATAATACAGGATTCGTTTGTTTTCACATCCAAACCGAAAGCATGAGGACTTCCAGATGATGTCCGTCTCGGGCTGGAGTTGTGGACTCCAGTAATATTAGTCTCTTCCAAACAGTGAGCCAGAGGTTAAGCAGGAACTCAGCCCTTGCTGAGGGAGTGTGTGTAGGGGTGTGTAAGTCCTCTCTTCCTCACGGCAGATTGTGCAGTGTTATAATTGACTCATCCCTCCTCTGTCCTCATCGCAACATCGCGTATTTTTCATCGGCCTTTCAGCGTCATGCAAAAACACGTTCAATCAGAACATTTGTAGGCTACGCGCGCCTGCGTGGAATTTCTTTCTGATTCGAGAAATCAAGCGCTCTTCTGTGCTTTGCATAACGACCGACGGATTACATTTAACATGTGACACTTTAATCTTTTTTGTGAAAACGAACGTTACTCGTTCAGTTTATATTTGTCTGTGAAATTATTTAACAGTTCAAACGTTCAAGTGAACGTGAGCACCTGCAGATAAGCGCCTTCACTCGATAATGAAATGATGATTAATTATTTTATTTAAAACCAAAATCGCCCTGCACTTACAGTTGTTATGGATCCTTAAGGCAAGCCTTATTTTTCTGACTAGCAGTTAGTTGAATCATCAGAAGGCAAGTAGTTTCATTTAATTATGCAGCGCGTTCGGCTCATAAATATTAGGCGATGAGAAACATTAATAGAGCTTAATGAATAAATCAAAGAATACGTTAAAATAAACAACAACGATAAAATGTTAATAGCCTAATTGTAAAAAAAAAAACCAATCATTTAAAAAAGAAGAAATAAGACTATCTTTAGGCTATACCGTGGGACTATTTTCTTTAAAGTTTGTCTTTTCATTGCTGCGTATATATTAAGTTCATTTTAAAATTTCTATTTTTAAAAGGAAAGAAGTCAAGACATGTTGCATAATGTCGATAAATTATGGGAGAAAAAGGGCTGACACGGCTGCTTGGGTAGCCTGTTTTTAAAACAAATACCAATAATTGATTGGGCATTTATTATTTTTATTATTATTATTATTATTATTATTATGTTATCCTCCTTTAAATACTTTAAAATTAGTTGCATTTTTTTTCCCGATCTTCCATAAATGAAAATAATAATAATAAATAAAAAACCGTGACAAACAATAACACACAGTTAATAATGAACATTTTCCGTTCTCTTAAAAATTGTTACAACAATCCATAGAAAATAATCTTCATAATTTTGCCTTCAATGCATGAATTTCTTACGCTCCATAATGCTCTAAAACAGTTTCATAAACACTCTAAATTCTAAAAGTACAGCTGCATTTGTTTAATGCATATTATGCCGTCTGAACGAGACAGAGAGGGGAAAAAAACATTAGGTTTGATGGATGCTAATGATAAAGCGCGAGCTTGCGCGCGGCCATTACTAGGCTGTAAGGTCACGCGCCTCGAAATATAGTCTTGAAACAAAATTACTAAGACTATTTAACCGACACATAGAGTTAGAGCTATAAATTAAACTAAAAGCCTGTGCTTTCACAAACCAAAGCTTTCACAGTTCAAAGCGGAATTTAAATGTATTTCCGCCTCTTAAATAACCACCTCAGACTTTCCTTCAAATCAGCACAGTACTGTACACGCGCAGCCGAAGGAAGTGCATTTATTAACACTTTTACAGTGTCTGCTCAAATGTGTTTCAAAGCTCATAAAAAGCCAGTCTCTGGATCATTGTTATCCATCCGCCTGACTCCCACAAACACACAGTTTATTGAGACTCCCAGCATGCTGTATGAGTAAACAGGGAGGAGTATTGTACAGGGAGAGGTAAATGAATGAAGTGTTACGCTCATCTTTCCTCACTAGCCGTGGCTCCTCCTCCTCCTCCCAACTCCTCTGAGTGTGAGCTCCTGGGCCTCCAAAGAAAACAGACACGCAAGAAAGGAGGAACATCTCTTCTTCTCTCCTCACTCCATTCACAGAGCCTGGAGAACTCGCCCCTGCTGGGACGTCCCAACCGAGCCCCCCTTTGCTTTCTCCCATTGTGACATGGACTATTCCGGTTGAGAACGAAAAGCCGTTACACTCTTTCTCTGGCCGTGACCCAACTTGACTCGGCGATGACACCTTGACTTTGGGATTTTAGCTCCGAACTCAAACGTCTCTCAGCTGGGTTTTGTTAGTAGCCGAAAAATGGGTTCTGATGTACGTGACCTCAACACTCTTCTCCCTCCCGTGGCCCCGCTGCCTGGGGGGAACGGTAACTGCACCCTGCCCGTGAGCAGTACCCCACAGTGGGCTCCGATGCTGGACTTTCACACCGGTGCTCCCTACAGCTCGCTGCCCCCGCACTCCTTCATCAAGCAGGAGCCCAGCTGGGGCACGGCCGACCCGCACGAAGACCCTCACTGCGGGCTGAGCGCCTTCACCGTGCACTTCTCCGGACAGTTCACTGGCACTGGGGCCTGCAGGTACGGAGCCTTCGGGGCCCCTACACCCAGCCAGCCTCCAACCAGCCAGCCCAGGATGTTCAGCAATAGCCCATACCTCTCCAACTGCATGGACAGCCAGCCCAGCTCCAGGAATCAGGGTGAGAACTGCTTTACATGTCGCTGTTCTTGATCCTGTGTGACCTTGCTTTGAACCATTTGAATAAGACAAGCCATTGTTAATCAATAAGTTTACATATTAAAATATTTTTATAAGGTCAAAAAACTTTTAAATGGCACATACTTTTAAAAATAAAGGTTCTTTATTGGCATTAATGGCTCATTAATGGAACTTTCAATTCCACAGAAGGTTCTTAATAGTGGAGAAGAAAGATTATTAAAATAATCGAAAAACTGTTCTTTTAAGAACAATGAGGGGGTGTAAGGGGCCTGTAAATTTACAGCTTATTTTCATTTTAATTGTATTTACATTTAATTCAAGCTTAATAAAGCTTTAGCTTTTATGTTGCAATTCTTTAAAAAATGAAAGTAAAATTCAGAGGTTTCTGCTCTTTATTTTTAACTGTGATCACTCTAAGAAGCCATAACATGTTGAAACTCAACCATTTAAATGGCATAAAAGGCGCTGTTAATAAATTAACTAAAGTGTCAAAGTAGGACAACAGTGCACAATAATAATGCTTACACAAAAATGTTGAATTCAATTTTGTATTATTTTTTCGTTGTTAATTATACATTTGTTTATATTATTTAAATTATTCAAATTTAAATAAATACACATTTATACAATTATTTTCAATTAATTAAAATACATTTGTATTAGCAAATCAGGCTTTCAGCGGGTTGTCATTTTTTATTAAGACCAAAAAAAAAATAATAATGTCAGTGTGACTATTTTATTGGACAACTGTGCAAATGGAGTAGTTTGCTTCTATGATCTTGTTATAGAATACTAAATGTATTCTGTGATTTATCCATCATCAGGGCCATCAGCTCACACAAATTTGTCAGCTCTTGAGTAATTACGTATCTCAGTGCTCCTGTATTTTCGAAACAGTTCCCAGTTATTTTACAGACATGCTGTGAACACCTCATCACACAGGCGTTTAACGACTCAGACTCATTACTGTGTGACTGTGTAACAAACTTGAGGTTACTGGGTTTAGGATGATAAGGATTTTGCAGTCAGGCAAGAAAAAAAAAATGTTTTCATGATGACAAACTGTATCTTTTAAAATAAAGGCGACAAACTGTTTTTTTGTTTTGTAACAGTCACTATTTTATTAAACATCGTCATTCAGTACTCATATTGATGGAGACTAATTAACGGATTTCAAAAAAGACTAAATTTAAGTATGTAAATATGTTTTGAAATGATTTGACTGGATGAGATATTATAAATAAGAACAGATAACGAGATGGGTTAGCATGGGTAACTACCTTAGTTAACTATGAACTATAGTTCGGCATCATTTATTAATATTAGTTCATGTCCATTTCAGCATTATTAAATTCACAAGTTGTCTTTGTTAACATTAGTTAATGCACTAACATGAACAAACAAACCATGAATTACTGTATTTTTATTAACTAACATTAACAAAGATCACTAAATAGTGTAATAAATACTGTTTGATCATGTAAGTTAAGACATAACTAATGTTAATAAAATGACACCTTATTGTAAAATGCTACCGAAATGTTTTATTCTTTCTGATGATACACCATTTGGACACCTGCATTATTAGTTAAATATAAAAAATGTATGATTTTTGATCATTTTTCTCCTTTTATTCATCAATAAACAGCTTATAAAAAAGTACTATTTTGCAGTCCTTCAAACAAGTTTAATCAACAATACTTGCCGTTTGGTATGAATGTATTTTTTTCCAAATGAGTATGTCACTTCTAGCCCTCATCTGTTAATTGCAGTAAGATAAGATAATCAGTAATAATAAATAACATTTTTAGTGGTTGAATTAACCCAGCCGTAATTTTTTTTAGCCCTCCTGAAGACATCCGATACTCGTTTAGTTCTAAATTGCATTTTGGAAATCTAAAGTTAGAATTAATCGTGGGTAGTGCCACTCTTGGCAATATCAGGCCACACTTGCAGCTCTTCACTGACTCCCAGGTTAAACTCTTGCTGAGACCTGGTAGGGTGGAAGAGAAATGGTCATCTTTAATGAGTTTTTCTCTGTCTGAGGTGAAAGTGGTTGGCTTGTAATTAATGAAGATGGTGGTGGGAGACCGTGATTTACGATGTTACGTCTGACCTGGGGTTACGCCGAGGCATGATTCACCCCCTAAACCTGGTGTCGGCTCTGGGCTACACCGTCCTGCCAACGTTTGTTTTCCTCGCACAGCTTGTCCGCTCACCCCTGCTGGGGAACGGAGGGCTGATTAGGATCCAAGGAAGAATATTCCTGTTATCTGGAGAGTAGCTGTGTGTTGCTGTTTAATAACAGCTAATAGATTTGCTGATAATGCTGGCATGCATAAACAGGTAGTTTCCGTCTCAAATAAATATATTTGAAGATTAGGGAATAATTAGGCAATTCTGACATTTTTAAACCATATGTGGTTTTAAAAACAATCTGAAATATTTTCAAATATGTATGTATTCATAATATTGATTTATTTATTATCAGCTAATATATATCCAAAATATTTAAAGTTTGCTGAATAATTAGGCAACTCTACAATTTATAAAACACAAATGGTGCAGAATTAATATTTAAAATGTATAAACTAAAGATTCAGATTTAAAATAATAAATTAAAATACTATTCAAAAATTACATTTTGATATATTTACGACAGGAAATTTACAAAATATCGTCAAGAAACATGATCTTTACTTTATATAAATATCTTTACTATATATATATATATATATATATATATATATATATTTCAAACTTATATTTATATTTTTATGTCAGTTCTATCAGTTGTAAAATGTATTTTAAAACTGTTTTAAATAATTAATAACTAGTTTATGAAGAGTTTATTAGCAAAAACAGATGGCATTTTTTTACATTTTTCAAAAAAGAATGTTTTTTATTATGTTATGTCTTTACTGTGTTAGCTGTTTCTTTAACCTTAGCTTTTATTTACCTATAATTCAACAGTTTGATTGAGATTAGTTAGAACGCACAATGATTTTTGAGAATTGTTCCGACTGTGTGTGTGTGTGTACACACAAACAATATTTCTGACTCCATTCATATTATGTGTCACAGGTTACGGCGCCGTTTCTTTCGATGGAGCCACAAACTACGGACACACACCTTCCCACCACACCTCGCAGTTTCCCAATCACTCCTTCAAACACGAGGACCCCATCACGCAGCAGAGCAACTTGGGTAAACACACACACCATGCACTAAATTACATTTATTAGTATTTGTACAAACGCACACATTGGAAGAGATTCTAATCTGCAAACACTTTCTGCGTGTTTGAGATCTGGCCCTTGCTCTTTGCACCTACAGAGTGATCTCTGTAATGTCATTCAGGGGGCAAGTTGCACAAAACGTCCCGTTGCCGAACAGTAAATCAGCCTAAACTTTTTTTTTTTTTTCTCCCCATAGTCATCTCTGCTCTTACGCACGTCATAATGTTAAACATCAGCAAACAGCTAAACGGACGATTTGGTGTTCACTGTGCCGCAGTAAATTCTGCCTGAGGTCTCTGCACTTGTGGCAATGCGAGATGCCTTTCGGAATGTTTAGAACTACCATGGGACGCATTCACAATACGGGGGCCGGATGAGCCAAAGCAGCGATTCCTCATTTGCACTTTGAAACAGAGAGCGAGAGGTCTGCGTGCTTTATGGCTTCAAAGAAAGTCAGCCTGTTGTTTTCATAACTGCTAAGTGTACTCGGCTGCGTCTCCATAACCCTCCCTCACGCTCATATTCCCTTTGTAAGACGCACCACGCCACACATGCTTGATCATGCATTTCACTGGAACAGCAAAGTTATGATACTGTGAGCATCCAGGCATGGATATTTTCCATCAGGGACTCAAGACAAACAGAGTGCACAAATGCTCATTCAGTTAATTAAACTCTGTGGAGAATTATTAAAAACTAAATTTATTAAAACCCAATCACACAATGTGGTTAACTAATGAGTGATGGGGGAAATATTAGAACATTTCGTGTTATTAAGGAAAAAGGAAATCTTTAAAACATCATCTCTGGCGTAGGCACTGAATCAAGTCATGTTTATTTCAAATATCTATTTTTTTATTAATTTATAAATAATTGATTTAAAACAAAGTTTGAGAAAAACTTGATAAGAACGTATATCTCAAATATAAAAAAAATGTAAATTATTAAAAGTAAATATTTATACTTTTATATTTATATATATATATATATATATATTAATATACATTAATACTAATACTAGTAAATTTAACACCATGACAAGAAAATAAAAAAGAAATATTACACCCAAAATGACCATTAAATAATACACAAAAGATATACAAAAGTATCTATTTTTGTATTTTTAGAAAATTTTATTTAATTTATTTTTACAATATTTATATAACATTTATTACTTAACATAAATATATATAAACCATGACATGATTATATATATATATATAAATTTCAAACCATGACAGTAAGACAAATAATAAAATACAAAAAGACCATTACATAATACAAAATATAAAGGGGAATTGGAATGTAATGCACAAGAAAAATAAATAAATCTTTTACATTAATATCTGAAATATAAAATGTCTGTAAAGAATTATGTCTCTAATATTATTATTAATTATAATGAATAATTAATAGTTATCTTCTTCATTTAATTAGTAACTAATTAGTAATTAATGGTGCATTATTAATTAAGCATTATTTACTTTATACATTTTTTTATATTAATATAAATATATTCTTATAAAATCTTATTTTTGGACAATACAGAGATATTGTAGATGTGTTGGTATAAGATCTTAGAAATCTTTTTCTAATTTCTGATCATCGTGGTCTTGACTACAGAGACCGTCTCTTGTTTAATTCTCGTCATGATACATTACCATCACTCTGTTCTTCTACTTGATCATGTTCAGTGCTTTGCTACAGTCTGTATTGTTAAAAGCGCTATATAAATAAAAGTGACTTGACTTGACTAGAAATCAAATCAATGCCAAAAATAAACGCTATCAAAGGCTTTTCTTTCAAGTTTCTGTTGTGTTTCAGGTGAGCAGCAGTATCCTGTTCCTCCTCCAGTATACGGCTGCCACACTCCCTCTGACAGCTGTACAGGAAGTCAGGCTCTTCTGCTGAGGAACCCATACAACAGGTACAGCTCCTGTCCTATCCATCACCAACAACATCTCAAGGCCTTCTGAAACCAGTTTCTTACACTTTCTCTCTCTCTCTCTCTCCACAAGACATGTAGATCATTGCCGCTTCAGAAGTTTCTTAAATGCTTCCTTAACTGAAAAACAGACTTCACAAATGTAATATGTTCCAAAAAGATATGAAGGAAATGAGATATGAAAAGAGAAAGTCATACGCATGGCCACCAAATTCTTAAAAGAAAAAAGAAAAAAAAAGGCCAGACAGGCTACAGACAGTACAACTGATTGTTGTCAGGACCCATGGGGTGCAGGAAGTTCAAATCCAGTTCTGTTCAATAACCAGGCCTGTGCAACAATCAGAAACATGTCAAAATCTGTTATGACGACCGCTCCAAAAAGTCACGCTGCCACTGAGCACGTAGAAGAAGTGCGGACGTTAGGTAACAAGAGGAGGAAAAGGAGGCACAGGATGTTCGAATAAAGTTCGGTACTTTAATTTTTTTTTTTTAAAAAGCATTAAAAATATACACAACCATTTATAAGCGTAGGATTTTTTATGTTTTTTTTTTTTTTATGTGGTGCTTAGCAAGGCTGCATTTATCTGACTAAAGACACAGTAATACAGTAAAATATTAAAATAAAATGAATTATTTAAAAAAATATTATTATAAAAAAAATTTTTTTTCTATTTAATATATTTGTAAATGCAATTTATTCCTGTGATGCAAAGCTGAATTTCCAGCACCATTACTCCAGTCTTCAGTGTCACATGATCCCTCAGATTTGCTGCTTAAGAAACTTGCACATTAAAAAAAATATGTTTTCAAGGTTTTTTGATAAAAAGCAAAAATGATGAAAAGTTCAAAAGAACAGCATTTATGTGAAACAGAAATGTTTTGTAACTTTATAAATGCATCTATTGTCACGATACATTTAATGTGTCCTTTGAATCGGTTTCCAAAAAAATTTTAAATAAAATAAAATCCTATTGACCCAAAACTTCTAATACCGCTATTTATATAAACAAATATATAAAAAAAAAACATATTCCAGATTTCATTAATATAAAATAAAGTGTGTCAGAGGTTAAAATGCAAATTGGTATAATCTGATCATTAGATTTAACGGGATACTGCCAAATGAAAGCTGGGTTCTATCAAACGTGCTTAATAAAGGTCAAGTGTTGAACAGCGTTGTGTACTACGCCAAGATAAACGGTTTAATCCACCACCCGTTTGCACTTTCAGACCAGCTCTGAATTCTTTCTTTCTGATAAGTGGTTAACTGTTCTTGTCGGAATTCCCTTCGCAACTTTAACTAAGAGCGCGAGTACTACAGCCCCGAAATGATCTCACATTCCTCACATGCTTTCGCCATGTTGTTTTTCCAGCGCAGAGGGAACATAAAGATTCAAAATAACAGAATTGGGATGATAAGAGGACTTTGACTCGGGTCGAACTGCAGCTTCTCGGCGCTGTAATAAACAGTCTGCTATCGGGCCGCAGCGAGGCGGCTGTGAATCCTCAAATCAGAACGCTGTGCTGCTTTTCAAATCAAATGCCTGGTACCTACAGCCCTGTATTTACACAGGCCTCCGGTTAAAGCGCGTTTTAGGTAGCACGAGGTGGCTGAAATAAAAACATGTCCAGTTTTTTAAAGTAGAATTGGGTTGTTGCTAATCTCAAAAGCAGATGCAGAGTACGAAAATGTAAACTGTTCACAATCTACAGGCTTCCTGCATCTGCGTCTGGTGCATTAAAAATGAAAAACAATGATCCAGACCATGTTCACGGAGCAAAGCTGAATGGGGGAGCTTACCAGACCACATATTATATCTTTGAACTAACTATTACATTTTGTTTTTCCAATAATTCAAGGCTGATTTTATACAAGCTCTGACGTTGATTCTTGAGCTGCAAAGCTGTGTAAATCAATTTGTACTGTCTTGGAAAGGTTTAATTGTAAGGCAATAATTCAAACATTTGGATAGAACTTTACAAAGAAAAGATTAGCAAGCTATTTTTGCATAATGCATACTAAAATCATTTAAATATAGTGTTTGTGGCGTTTGAAACAAGGGTATTTTAAAGTTTAAGGTTATTTTTATAAAAGCATTTTTCAAGGTTTTACAAAAAGTCATATATACAGTATGTTATATAGTTATGGTAATAAATGGTAAAATTTGATAATATAAATGCACAGTAAAGTGAGCAATTTTTTCTCAATAAAATAATTTGAATGCAAGAAAAATAATTTAAAAAATATTTTGTGCCAGAATTACTGTTGATAAATACTGTTTAACTTTCAATATTTTATTTGTTTAATATTTCTTTGCACTGTTTTGTAATGCATTAAATATATACTAATAATAGTTTAGGGTCTGTAAAATATTTTAATGTTTAATGTTTAAGAGATCTCGTATGCTTCCCCAGGTTGCATTTATTTGATTTAAGAAATATTATTGTAATATAATATTGTGATAATACAGTAATATTGTGAAATATTATATTATAACGGTTTTCTATTTTAATATCTCATAAAATGTAGTTTATTCCAGTGACCACCAGTGTCACGTGATCATTCAAAAATCTTTCTAATGTGCAGATTTGTTGTGTAAGAAAATTGTTTTACTTTTAAATTATTACACAAGGATTCCTTGATTAACAGAAAGTTCAGAAGAACTATTCAACTATTATTAGAACTAAGAAATATTGTGTAATATTATAAATGTATTTTCTGACCCTTAAATTAATCAATCTATGTATTTTACAAGCCTGATCTCCTAAAAATGTGTAAATATTTGACGAACTTTGTAATTCGTACAAATTCATATGACTTCACTTGTATGAATTTGTACGAATGACCTACCCCTAAACCTACACCTGTTGCTAGACAATTCGTACAAAACCATTAGCCAACTCATAAAATACATACGATATGGTCGTGAGATAGCATTGATTTTACCACAAGAAAAAAAACATATCTGTGGTAACCAACATTACGCTACAAATACTATCAATTGACGTAATAGCATGACAAATCATTAAAATTAAATTGATATTATCCAACGCAACTAAACTAAGCTATCAATAGAAATAGTCCTCAAACATTTGTACCACAAACGTGTCAAATTCATTTCTTCAGCCGGCGTGTTATGTTTTTTTGTTAGTGAAGCAAGCGCAGTACCAGGTACCAGTTCATACCGCCGTACTCTGTTGCCTGTCTATGATGAAACACTATGTTGCTGTAGATAAATCTAAACTATGTGTTTGGGTGAGCACCTGGCAGGGTAACTAATAGTCCTACAGACAGGCTTTTAATAACATATGGCAGGTTTTTGGTCATGATGGACTGATCACCTCTGGTGTGGGAAACCCTCCTTTTTTTTTTGCACATATGACACATTCATTGACCGTTACCCAGGATGCCTCTGTCAAAAGGGCTATTTTTCATTCACACGTTCTTTACAACAGTGGTTGCTGTTTTTTTTTATTAAAATGTTTGTGGTACAGGAAAATACTGTATATATCTATATTCTTAATTAGTATCTTAATTAGTAAATCTGTTTTCTATCCCAGCAGTGATAATTTATATCAAATGGCGTCACAGTTGGAATGCATGGGGTGGAATCCCGTCAACCCTCTGGCATCCACTATAAAGAGGTAGGTCGACGTGACCATTCCTGTCATGTAGGAAATGATTCGGTGATCTGAATAAGCACACATTTGTTTCAGCTTTTGAGAAGAGAGGGACTTACAATATGGCTTATTAAAGCTGGTACTTGCGCTGGGAAAATAAAATGGGGAATTTGAATTATTGTGAGGGCTTGATAATGAGGTGTTCACCATTCTTGCTGAATACCGTACTAAAATGTTAGTGAGTTTCTGCGTTACTACTTTAACAGCGCTAAACAGACAGCTTGATCAATACTGTATAATCACAGTTACTTATTATAGATTACAAGCACTCTAATAAAGTGCTTTGTGTGTACTTTTTAAAAAAAAAAATTTATTTGACACACACTACTAAGTCATACTGGATAGCCAATCTATTTGCATACTGAGTTCAAACTCCACATCATTATAAAAATAAATATAACAAAAAAATTATATATACATATATATATATATAAATAATAATTATATTACATATTTCCATTTTTAATTTATATATTATATTATATTATATTATATACACAAAAAAATGTTTTATAACATCTGGTCTGGTTGCAAGTTTCTGTAAAATCAACCTGTAGATGTACTTACAGTCGTGTCTGCATATTTAACATTGAAAAACTCAGTTGGACCAGTTTGACGTGATCTAAAAATCTGTTCTCCACAACTTTCTGTTTGTGCCAAAGAGTTGAGTGCGCACATGCAGAATAAGACTGTTTTGTCTGGCTAAAGAATGATATCCTGCCATATATTTCTGCCAGTGGCACCTCAGCCTTGACCAGACCAAGCGCCGGCCCGGGAGGAAGGGAGCCGCACAGGGGGGAGGTGGAAGTGCATCAGTGCACAATGGGACAGCTTCTACTCCCCCTGGGACCCGAACGAGAATCCGCAGTCACGTTCGGCCAGGCGAGGAGGAGGCTGTGACCTCTCCCCAGCCTCCCTGAAAGAGTCTGAGGAGCCCTGGGTGACGGAATGATTCATAAGCTGATAAATGAGAGGGAAGGGACTGGTTTCAGTTGAGAAAAAAATCAGACACGCTGATCGATCTCAAGGGGGCTGCCATGGAAGCGTTGCTGTGGCTCCTCAAGCCAAACTTAATCATTCCTATTCACGTCCAACTATCTATAGCTCTTCACATACCTCCAAATCCCATGCCTGTCGCAAGTCCAAGGTGGTTCGGCTTGGGTGAATGAATGAACTGTGAGAAGATTTACTGCAGGATGCTGTTTTGGACCGTCTTTTCTGTCTGGCTGGTCAGACAAAGAGAACTTTATACCTCATGAAGCTAAATTCGTGAAATTTTGGGAAAGATCTGCACAGTAACGAAAAACAGTTTCTGTAATGTGTGGTCTTTTCTCCCGAGCGGAGAAACATGGTGTAGAATTGTCCTGAGAAACGTGTATTTACAGCATGACGTAAAAAGCCATACCGCTGAGGTTCAGGCAGAAGTTCAACAGTGAGCAAGACCATACATTCCCCATTCATCTCTCTGACTGGCCCTACCTCAAATGTTTAGGGCAAAAAATATTGCTCTTTGAAACGGAGAGCAATTTGCCCCAATGTCAAGATGAGTTACAAAGACATGACTCTGTGTATTTTATGGCTAGAAATGCCCTCTGTGTGTCATCCAAACTTTGTGAAATAAAGCATACAGAGATTTAGGAAGGACTGTATCTGCTGTCGCGCATAAATGAAAAAGTCATGAAGTAGAATTACACCTTGTGATCGGTTGTTGATGTTTTACATTCATCAGCAGACATGTTTTATTCTAGTTGTCAGTGCAATCAATTTTAAAACATGGAATATATATACTGAAATCTTTTTGTTAATCAGTATTCCTGAAACATTTCTCATTCTTATCAATGTAGAACACGGTTGCGTTACTTAATATTTCTGTGGAAACATGACATTTAATGCATCCTTGCTAGGAAGTACTTTTAAACAGAAGTGATTTTTATAACCCACACGCAATGTTTTTCTTGTTTTAATCACAAAACTCTTAAAAAACTTATACAAGGTTTATACATATAACTAGAAAAATGAACTGCATTTCTTTTTCTGTCTTCTTAAAGAAAAGTTTACTTTATTCCATTTGGTTACATTGACAAAATATTCCCCTGTTTAATCACAAACAGCCACGCAGGAGGCTATGAGAGTGACCCCAGCACACCCATGGTCTACAGCTGCAGCACGCAGTACCGCATCCACACCCACGGCGTCTTCAGAGGCCTTCAGGTCAGTATCTCTTGCACACAGCTCATCTGAGTTCACTCTCAGGACACTCTAAGATTCTTTGTGCTCTTGGGATGTGCTCACATCGGGCCAAGGTCAGGCCACGGCGTACAAAGACACACTGACACTGACAAACACCTCAAACACAACCCTTAATCAAAAGGTTGATTATACAACTTGCTAAAATGATAAATAATCCAAAAAGAAATGAAAACCCCAAGATTTAGAAGTGTGATACGGTGCCTTAAATAACTAACACACAAAAAAAAGAAGAGACAAATGTAATTTAAAAAGAAGGTGCTGAAGAAAAGCATCTGACGCAATGAGAACGCTATGCGAGAGGAAGCAGGCCCCTGCCAGAATAGTTGAGAGATTTGAAAGGCATTTCAGGATGAAAAGCGAAGAGGAATCACTTTAAAAAAGTCCATTAGCTGTAAAGCTGCAGTTTCCAGTTGTCTGCTGCTCATGCATATAAATCATTAGCTCTTAATTAATGTCTGTCAGCGGCCCTAAAGCTGTAAAAGAAGAGATACTCCAGAGCTGCTCTCGCTCAAAATGGGATGCCTTTCTTCACTTCTCTGTTTATTCGTTCCCTCTTCATTGTATAAATGCATGATGGGCAACTTAGAATGACTTGTCAACTTGCAGTACTGATAGATAGATAGATAAGATAGATAGATAGAGATAAAAAACTGTCAGATGGATAGATAGAGGTACCAGTTCCGCCGTACTCTGTTGCCTGTCTATGATGAAACACTATGTTGCTGTAGATAAATCCAAACTATGTGTTTGGGTGAGCACCTGGCAGGGTAACTAATAGTCCTACAGACAGGCTTTTAATAACATAGCAAGTTTTTGGTCATGATGGACTGATCACCTCTGGTGTGGGAAACCCTCCTTTTTTTTTTGCACATATGACACATTCATTGACCGTTACCCAGGATGCCTCTGTCAAAAGGGCTATTTTTCATTCACACGTTCTTTACATCTAACAGTGGTTGCTGTTAGATAGAAAATGGTCAACGATAGATATATAGTCAGATAGCTAGAACAATAGATATTATATGGATGAAAATGCATACAAAACATTAGTTCGAATTTATGGTCTGTTTTTATTAATCCGAACTTAACTGTCACATACAAATCAAACGTAGCATGCTAGGCGCTGAGCTGTACTGCCTAGCCTGCTGTGTTATCATCCCCGTGGGGTCAATATATAAGTCTGGCACTACAACCATAGAACAGTTTCAGTAATTTACTTATCAATAACACTTAACACTCTTTCATTACCGTGCCAGCGTACGGAAACACCATTACGCTAAGCGCTAGTTAATTAAGAGCAGATGGGATTTAGCAGTGGGCAAATGAGGGAAACGGGAGGAACGGGGGGAGTGAAGCACCGAAATAGGGTCTGCCTAAAGTCCGTGACTAACCGCTCAGTTAGAGCTCATATCAGTAGCATGGGGAACTCCAAATGATCATTTCACAGCTAATTCTGCAGTAATGAACCGATTGGACATGCTAATCATTTGCAGTTTTCCCCACGGACGCTGAGTTTGGATGTCTTGTTCACAGCACAGTGTTTGTTGTAGCATGACTAGAATGTTTTTTGATTTTCTCACAGGATGTGCGAAGAGTACCGGGCATTACACCCGCCATCGTGCGTTCATCGGAGACCAACGAAAAAAGGCCGTTTATGTGCGCCTACCCAGGCTGCAACAAAAGATACTTTAAACTATCTCACTTACAGATGCACAGCCGTAAACATACAGGTAAGACAACCCACAAACAAACAGATACCATTAGCACGAATGCTAATATTAGCATTAACACGTTTGGTTGTGTTAAACTCGTAGGGGAGAAACCCTATCAGTGTGACTTCACTGACTGCGGTCGCAGGTTCTCCAGATCAGACCAGCTTAAGAGACACCAGAGAAGACACACAGGTTTGCCCCTGCGTCCTTTATTTTCTCTTCTCCTCCTGTTTTCCAGTAGTACTTCTTTGCTAGCATATTTAACTATTTGGTGAGGGAGATTTTCAGATCTAGGCCACTTTGTGAAAGAGTTAATGTCCACTTATAATACAAATGACAAAAGTATATTTTTTTATATATACCATACTTGCCAAAAAGATAATATTAACTAAATAAAAGGTCATTTAAGTGCGCTTAAAGAGAGTACACATTCCTGGCATGGTTAAAGGGATAGTTCAACCAAAAAATACCTCATGATTTACTCACCCATAAGTCATCTTCAAGGTGAATATGTTTTTCTTCTTTCAGGCGAATATAATCAGAGTTATATTAAAAATGTTTACTTCAGAAGGCCTTTATTAATCCACGTGAACTCATCTTTATTGTAAACGGATGCACTTTTTCGAGCTTCAAAATCTCAAACCCCAATTCACTGCCATTATTAAGCTTTGAAGAGCCAGGATCATTTTTAATATAATTTAAATGCATTCTTCTGAAAGAAGAAAGCTGGAGGACGAGTATATCATGGGGTTATATTACTTAAGTACGTGACAGAAGGACCAATAACAATGGAATAAAAATGCAATTTAGTTTGTCATAAATGCTTGTCAGTACATTCGGCAGAACACCTAAGTCATATTTCAAAGCCAACAGAAGATAATTATGTAAAATATAAAATTGCATATAAAAATTTACTTAAGTGGGTCAAAAAAGTACACTTAAGTAAC
The DNA here is from genome assembly GCA_034779775.1 of Enteromius afrohamiltoni. Taxonomy (NCBI): domain Eukaryota; kingdom Metazoa; phylum Chordata; class Actinopteri; order Cypriniformes; family Cyprinidae; genus Enteromius; species Enteromius afrohamiltoni. The sequence goes on along the minus strand of JAUYWG010000066.1, from coordinate 7,080,656 downwards.
CAATTGCATTTAACAAAATATATATTAAAAATCCTTAACTTGTTAATAATATAAAGTTAAGTGTCTGAAAATATTACATTTAGGTTGCACATATGCATATATTTTTTAAGTATAATATTTTTGTAGTATGTACTTATTTTAACAGTATGCTTTTAAAATGGCCCTAAAGACACTGCTATGCAAGTAGAATGATGCTAAATCTTCTACAAAAACGTGATAAAACCATCTGTTTGTTTTCACCCTCGTTCCAAGTGTGATGATTTAGCAGAAGTATCGCCAATGTATTGCTAGGAATCTCTTTGGACGTTGGTCTCACATACTTAATATAAGTTTTTTCCCCTCTGACACATTTTGGCGTGGCCTCTCTACTGTAGCCTGTACTCGTCCTCTCCTTGTGTGTGTGTGTGTGACCACACTTGTGTGTTCCTATGTGTGTGTAGGCGTTAAGCCATTCCAGTGCGAAACCTGTCAGAGAAAGTTCTCACGGTCAGACCACCTTAAGACCCACACCCGGACACATACAGGTAAAACAAGTGCGTAAACCTTTTCATTTTTTCATGATTCGCTCCTCTCTTTCCACTCTTTGATGGATAATTGAATGTTAAGAGGTCACTTTTCTTTAGCATTGCGTTTTCAGTTTGTATTCAAAAGAGAACACTGAAAAAATCAGTTTTATAATCATATAGATTAGAAAACAATTTAAATAATAAAACAAAGAAATAAATATAGCGGATCAATTTATGATCAAAACTGAATGCACAGCCTTAAACATATTAAAATTTGATACATTTATTTATAAATTTTAGTTCTGTTGTTATTATTATTATTTGCTATCCTAGATCAAGTTGAGAACCACTGCTCTTAGGTGACCTCAATATAATTTAATAAAATAGATATTCCTTCTTGCTTTTATCTTCGATTCCATCCTAATGTCTATATCCTGTTTATCTCTCTCAGGTGAGAAGCCCTTTAACTGCAGATGGCCAAACTGTCAGAAAAAGTTCGCCAGGTCTGATGAGCTCGTCCGGCACCACAACATGCACCAGAGGAACCTGACAAAACTACAGCTGGCCATCTGAGCTACGTCCCATCAACAGTGGGTGCTGGTGCGGCCCCATCCCAAAGCATCAACTGCAGCTTTTTCAAGGAAAAGCAATACTGATTTCCTTTGGCAAACTGGCAAGACAAGGCAACACTCTCTTTATCTGCATGTGCAGCGCCCCCTAGAGGCAGCTCACTACAGGCCTTAATTACAGCGGTTTCCGGTGAGGAAACACGATAAGATTTTGCGATTTGGGATGTGAAATATTATGTAGCTAACAGTTAATGAAGTAGTTTTTCGAATAATTTATTTTGTTTGTTGTAAATTAAAAAAAAGAACTTTTTTTTTCTTTCCTACATCCGTCCTTGGCATGTTGTATCTGGAATCGTGAAATTCTCTCCACTGAACTGTGTTCATCCATGCTGTTTGTAAAACTCCACTCTCTTTGACCAGTTAATTTATGAGTAGGTCACACTGGTTATGTGGCTGAGTGGTTGTGGTTAAGTTGTAAATATTAGTTTAAATCCTCAGCCAACACCAAAAAATAAAAATCTAACGGGCAAAATTCTGTTCATGGGAAACGTGACTCTTATAATTATAAGTAACGGAAAGAAATGTGAAATGTATTAGGATGGACATGTTGTTGTTTTTTTTAAATGAGCTTTATTTGTATGTTTGTCATATATATCTGTTATTGACATTGTTTAAAAAAAAAATAAAATAAAACTCTTGGCATTAATTTGAAATATGAAGCTCCAATTCTGCTCCGAATTTAATTTTTAAATTTTAAAAGAACTTTTTTACAGTTGTCTTTTTATAAACAGACATTTTCTTTTAGTGTCATTTTTAATTATTGGATTTATTTCGTGTTTTTTTTTTTTCTTAACTCAACTTTCAACAAATTAAGGCCTGAAAAGATAAACTGGACCGGAAAGTTGTGACAGTAAATATTGCAAAATTAAATAAAATTACATATGTATCCTAAGGATTTTTTGGTTTGTTTACCAAAACAAATATCTAAGCATTTTTAAATCAAGATAAATTCAATTTAGGTGAAAATTGAACAAATACATATTACTTTATACTTAAAGAAGAACAACCATCTGTCAATGGGAATGAAAACTTGTTTCCCCTTTAAACAAAAACTTTTTAGAATGATTGTTCTTTTTTAACTCACAATTTTGATACTTTGGAATAATTCCTCATAAAACAAGACTTTCTTTTTGCTTATTAAGTAATTAAGAATGAAGTAAGTAAATTAAGAGTTTATTTACAAAAAACATAACCTTATAGGAAAATTGTCCTTATACTAAAATGCATTCTTGTTTTAAAATAAAAATAAACTTTTCTGATCCATTTCAAATTTTAACTGTAGTAGTAAATTCACTTTTTTTCAAACCTGCAGAAACCACATTTACTATAAATCTGCATTATTTATTGCAGACCATTTTATATTGTAACTGGATTTGGCTTTTTTCTTCAGAAATGCAAGCTCTTCAGATCTGACGTGTGATCGCCAACAGGTTGAGTTTTCCTTTGCAGTTAAAATTAATTAAAATCGTTAAGAAATCAAGCTGAGGCCTCCCTTCAAACATACATGGTTCTACATTAAAACACCCTTGTAAATGTACAGCTATCTGCAGATATTTTATCTTTATCTGGAGTCCAAGTCGTGGCCGTCTAGCCTTTTCCATCTTAAACAATTTGCTTGGCCCCCAGTGCGGCGTAAATCAGCGAGCTTCTCCACCCTATTACTCATGCTGAAAAGTCCCGCTATATCTCACAGAGACAGCGCTTAATCTCTGTCCTAGATTTGGTCCGAGTGCCCTTTGAAGGCGAGGTGGCTGCTTTGTGTAACTCCTGCTCAGTCCACTTCCAATAAACTCAGGGTGCGTTTCTACTCGCCACTTCAGTCCAAAGAATCATCGGTCTTGAAATGGAGAGCTTCAAAAGGAGGAAGGCGGATGAAACTTAAGCACAGCAACAGCTTGAAATGAGCAATGACTAGCGGCCTTGTGTTTGATAGCTATTGGCCGGGAGGATATTCTAGGTCAGAATGATATACAAAGCCTGCAATGCTTGTTTTAACTCAAGTTGTATCCTCTGGTGTGATTTTTTTTTTTAAAAGATGACTGCAAAAAAGACCAAAAAAAAGGCTAATCAGCAGCCTGTTTTTTGGCTCTGATACCACAAGATGAAAGAAACTCACACTCTCACTGAACTCTCTTGTCTGTGATCCTTCCAAAAGCTGATAAAAGTTGGACTCCAGTCTTTAGTCTTGAAGTTTTAGGGGCATCTCAGGCCCGTCAGGCTCTCAGAAGGAGCTTTAATTTGATGAAGACGTGCAGCTCCGAAATAGAGCGTGTGTTGACACACGGCAGCCTTTTTCAATTTTTGCTCCCTCTTTTTAAATTGTGTATTCAAAAGCTTTCTTGGAAAGCTCAAAGTGATTCCATCCATCCATCCTGTACCTTTTTCCATAGAGGACAACCTTTTGTGGTTTGCCAAAGTAAACAAAAGCTCCTTCACGTATAATATCAAATGTAAGTGAAGTTTTAGGTTCAATATTCTAATATATATTTTAGATATACATTACATACACATATATAGATATACTATGTTGCCTAAAGCTCCAAATTTTATTTTTACAATATACAAAAAAAGGTGCTTCACAATGCCATTGAAGAACCTTTTTGTCTAAATGGTTCCATAAAGAACCTTTCACAAAAAGGTTCTTCGTGCCAAAAGAAGATTCTTCAGATTATAAAAAGGTACAAAAGATAGGGTTCTTTAAAGAACCTTTGACTTAATGGTTCTTTGTAGAAACATTTCTATGGCATCGTTCTGAAGAACCATTTGGAGCACCTTTATTTTTATTAATTTTAACATTGCTGATTGAAGGTATGACAAGCATCTGCATTTGATTTAAAGATTTAAAAGGGTCATCCGGTGCATCACTACAAGCTGTTTGGACTGAAATGTGTGTTGAGAGTCTGTGTACACAACCACCCTACAATGATAAAGATAAAGTGGCGTCACACCAACAGAGGCCACTCCCACAATATTTGATTGACAGCAGCATGTCACACAGACTGAACTGGTGTCTTACCTCAGACCCGCCCTGAGTGAGCCGTCATCAGACCGAGACGCAGAGACAAGCAAGACTCCTAAGAGATTGAGGTGTTTTGTTGTTGAATGTATTAATGAACATAGCAGTAGTGATTTACTCATGTGGAGAATTAACGTTACATTTGGTTCTGAATGGAAACGTGCCCTTGATCAACCGAAATGCGTTTATGTTTGCGAGAATCATTCATGATCCAGCCTCACCTACAGAAGCAGTGAGTATAATGTCTTTTAATGAATCTTTGCAAATCACC
>JAUYWG010000066.1:7040209-7053878 GCA_034779775.1 Enteromius afrohamiltoni | reverse complement strand
GCATTCATGACCTCTAGACTGGACTATTGTAATGCACTACTAGGTGGTTGTCCTGCATCTTCAATAAACAAGCTACATAGTCCAAAATGCAGCTGCTAGAGTCCTTACCAGGACAAGAAAATATGATCATATAACCCCAATTGTAATTGTATAACCCCAAGTCTCTGCACTGGCTGCCTATTAGATTCCGCATCAGCTATAAAATATTACTTCTTACCTATGAGGCACTTAATAATTTAGCTCCTGCCTACCTAATTAGTCTTCTACCATGCTACAATCCATCACGCTCCCTAAGATCTCAAAACTCTGGACTGTTGGTAGTACCAAGGACAGCAAAGTCCATTAAAGGAGGTAGAGCCTTTTCACATTTGGCTCCCAAACTTTGAAACAGCCTTCCTGATAACATTCGGGGTTCAAACTAACAGCACTACCGAACTCTACTAATTTATAATGTCCACATCTCCTGATGTACTGGACTGTCTCGTGGTAGCGCCTCCATGCTCTGGACACTACGCTGACAGACATAGCAAACCTTCTTGCCACAGCTTGCACTGATGTGCCATCCTGGATGAGCTGCACTACTTGAGCCACATGTGTGGGTTGTAGACTCCGTCTCATGCTACCACTAGAGTGAAAGCACCGCCAGCATTCAAAAGTGACCAAAACATCAGCCAGAAAGCACAGGAACTGAGAAGTGGTCTGTGGTCACCACCTGCAGTACCACTCCTTTATTAGGGGTGTCTTGCTAATTGCCTGTAATTTCCACCTGTTGTATTCCATTTGCACAACAGCATGTGAAATTGATTGTGGGCAATTTGATTTCACAGATGTGATTGACCTGGAGTTACATTGTGTTGTTTAAGTGTTCCCTTTATTTTTTTTGAGCAGTGTATTATGATGTCATTCTTACAAAAGTGACATAGTTTTTAAAAAACTTCAGGTCCATTACAGAAGATACTGTAACCATTCTGTAGAGAAAAAGCATCTTTCTCTTTAGTGCTAACATGACCCAGCCCAGGTGGATAAAATAGCAAAACATGAAAAAGACACATCTGTACTTAATAAATAATAATTAATATCTGAAGATACACAAGGAACATGGAGGGACAGCAACGACTCAACTATGCCCTCATCTCTGCTCTGCTCACTTCAGACCTCCAGCCAATAAAACAAAGCAGCACTTCTGGTCTGTATAAACAAAAGACTAGTGCGGTGGCACAGTCTAGTGAATTATAATGCTGAATAGCAGCTTACAGCAGAGAGACACATCTGTGCACACAGTTTGCTTGACTGCATCGCTCATGTGTTTGCCTATGGGCTAAAACCTAGTTCTGCTGTTTACGTTGTTTGGTCAGTGTAGTCAGGGAGAGTGAGAATGGAGAAACTAAATTGTCAGCCTAAATTGTTGAGGTAGCCATTTAGTTCATTCAGTTTTTTGTTTTATAAAGTTTGATGAATATTTTTATCTCCTAATTGCTTCACTAGTTAATCTTGCTTTACAAAGGCAGGTTCCATACACTGTGACAACTTACCCCATACAGAAGTAAAGGGACATGTTGTCACAATAAGCATACTACTACTAGTAGTAGTTAAGTGTGTATTCACATACACACTTAATTGTTAGAGAAATCCATATAGCTTAGCATTCCTTATAATAAGTCACCTCAGACAATCAATCCAACTTGAATAGAAATCTGCAGCCCATTACTATATTCTTAAATAATACATAGGCATTACTGTGTCCTATTACCTCTGCGTTAGCCTGTGGTGCCCATCTATGTATAGAAATTGATAATAACAGAGCTCAGCGGGCTGTGAAAAGAACCAGACAGTCAGATTTCAATTACAATACTTATCTGGATATGCATGAAGGAAAACTATTGAGAGTCACATTGTTTTACCCAAACACAAAATCAGCACACCCCGGCAGAGGCAGATTACCATGGCCTTTTTGAAACACCACAGCCACTTATTTTTAGTTCCAATCCCGCATACACCCATAACACATTATGTACTGCAGACAGGATGGGGTTAACCTGACCTCATATCAGGAGATTCAATTTGATGTCTGTCAAGCCAACAGTTTACACTGTTGAGCCCGGGAAGAGTAATGTGAGACTCCAAAGTATATTCTACTGTAAAATTAATCTGGGACGATTGTTGTTGTTCACCCATTTGAGTTGCATAAACATGTGCCAGTTAATCTAGCTTGTGCCGTCAACATGATTTGGTTGTCAATTCACTTTTAAAGGCAGGGTATATGATTTAAAAAATGCCTTAGAAAAAGAGTTGGGCTCTTTAGCAAAACAAACTTGTATCCAATCAGCAGTAACGTGCGTGTCTATTCGTGACGTGGAGGAATGTGTTCAAAACGTCCGCGTCACGATAAGGGAAGAAGTACTGTATGACCCGTGTAAATATTGTATCAGCTTTCCAGTGCTGGAGAAAACTCAAGGAGTGGAGGACCTGCGATCGGACGCCGAGGTTGTTTTGGTTCTTCATGATAGGTGAGTTACACTGGACCTGATAAAGCAACAGTTGAAAATCATTTAAAAATTCATGTAAGCGCATCATAAATAGAACGCAGCAGTTGCATCCCTTATAGACAGTGAAGCATTGGTACTGCTTTGTTTCACAGAACTCGTTGTCTGGGTTGTCGTATGTGTAGGGTGGAGCTATCAAAGGGGCAATACCCTGCCTATAAGTGCTTAATTTGGTTCTGTTCAGTTAAGTCATTTACAGGTCTGACTATTCCATTCTTCAACTAAATTAACTAACAAAAAGTTACAAATTCTATGCAGCGTGTAGAGAAACTACCTGATGTAGGTTTTTGTTTTCTCTTCTTTCGAAGCTCGATTGACCATTGACCATTGACCAGTGACCATAAAATAAAATTTAAATCAATACTTGCAGCTTTTTATCCCACAATCTGGACTTTTTTTTTTTTTTAGCATTTCAGAGAGGACTTCTTTTCCTCGCAATTGCAAGTTTTTAACTCAAATTTCAGACTTTTCAGAATTGAGAGATACACACTTAATTCTGAGATTTAAAAAAGTCAGAATTGTTAGATGTAACTTCAAACTGTGAGATACAATGTCAGAATTGAGTGAAATACAGAATTACAGTAAAAGAAAAGAAAAGAAAAAACAAGTTGCAAGAGATACAGAAAAAGAGATATAGGGAAAAATAATTCTAGGTTTATATCTTGCAAAATATTATTTTAAAAATCAATCATTGCAATTTCAAGAGTGATACACGCACAAAATGGAAATTTAGAGGATCACTCCTGGATCAAAATACAACTGTCAACTCTGAAACTTTACCGTGTGTAAAGTTACTACTTCCATACAAATAATTATGTCACTAATTCAATTATGTTTCGTAAAACTAGTTTGCTAAACTTCTCTTATAAATTCAATATTTGAAATGAGACTCCTGGACCTCTCCGTGGGACTCAAACCTCATTTCAATAATCAGTTCAAAACAACTTGAGACCTCTTTGTTCTTAATAAATGTCTTCCACACATAAACAATATTTTTGTGGCACCTGCACACAAGAACTAAGGCTGTATTAGAGTTTGTATTAACATCAGTAAATAATTTTTATTATCATATTTTGTGTTTTCCTAAAATTATAATTTCATTTTATATATATATATATATATATCATTATCATCAACAATATATCTTAATTTTACACAAAGTAGAAAGTCAGTCTGGACAAGTATTTAAGTTATTTAGTCTAAAATAGAATTTATAAATATACTTACATAAGCTTATATTGTAGAATGCCCTTAACAGACCATAGAAAGGGGTCAAGAAGGCACTGGTAACTAGTGTATCACTCAAAGGGCACATGTAGGCCATCCGTAGCTGGGCATCTGCCACCCCTCTTAGGCCCTGCTGGGAGATATTGGCCTGGATCAGAAAGAGAAATAAAAACAGAGAATAAAAGACAGTAATAGGATTACATCTGTTAACATCATGTAGATAAGAGTTTGAGCAGGGGGCTGAGCTCAAGGGAACCCCCTCCCCCAGTCTCCTCTCTCCTGCCTGCTTCCTCCATCCTTGCCAAAGGGAGGCAGACACAGAGAGAGGGGCAAGCAGGGGGAGAGAGGGACCGAGCCTTCAGGCGGTAGCATCATGTGTGCTTTACTGCAACAAAAGCCTGTCTTAGGACAGAGAAAGAGAGAGAGAGAATGAGAACGAGAGCGCTGGTCTCCTGAGACTACTCAGATCCCTGAGCTCATTGTCATGCAGACTTAATGAAAATGTTTGGCTTGCTCTCTTAATTAAAGATCATTTCCATTTCCATTTGGAAATCATGTGATCCATACACGCAGAGAGCTCTCAGAAAATTATCCTTTAATGGCATTAATATCTGATCACTTAATGTCCTGTGTAATTATTCAGCTCTTTCAGTCTAGCTAGTGAACAAACAAGTTTTTTTGCTTTGTTTAACTGTAATGAAAATCTTGCTTTTTATGGAGTCTAGTAAATGAGACGGAATTGTGTGTGTGTGTGTTTGTATGTATATACATATATATAAAATATTTTTAAAAAGCCCTAAAAAACAGGTGACAGCTAAGATGTCTTAAAATTGAATTAAAAAACATTCTTGTATATATACATATATTTTGGTGCAGCTTAAAGTAAAAAATGTCAATCATCTATAAATATATAAATATAATAAATCAAATGCAATGGAGCTGACCTTTGACATTGTGCATAAAAATGTATACAATTAATAAAAATGGAAATATTACAAAGATGACCCCTATAGACCCTCATGACTGCATGTAAAGGTTACTCAATGTAAAAGTAAAAATAAAATAAAATAAAGAACCACTGTTGTTTAGGCCATTTTCTTACAACTTTTATATATATATATATATATATATATATACACACACACACACCTTATATATCATATCATATTTTATGTTACATTTTCATGTGTAATGTTTTTCAATTTTGAACTACTGATTTAACAAAGCTTTTTCATTTTTGTCATCTGCTGCTGACATGAATGCAGAAATCAAAGAAAGACTCATTTTCAAATGAACATTTGTGCAGCTTTCAGGCAGCTTTGTGACATCACAATGCTGATATGCGGAATATTCGAATTAAAATGAGCTCTTCTCGTTTTTTTTGTCTCCTTAAACCTCATTAAATAATATTGTTAAAGAAAAACAATGGCTGAGCTAATCATGCTCACTGCATGAGAGAGGAGATTTCCCAAGGGGAAAGGGTATGAATTTTACCAACACGGTAATTCAGTCTGTTAATCAGCTTCTGAAAAGGCCTGGCAAATGGACGGGTGATGTAAAACCATTTGATATCAAATCAAACCCTTACTAGCGTCTCTAAATTGGCTTTCTTCCCCTAAAGATGGTAAAAGTTAATTAAGCACTCAACGGGTTTATGGTGTTTAAATTAAAATATATCGCTCTCATTGTGTAGCTATCACGGGAAAAGACGCCTGGCCGACTAATGGTGGGATGAAAATGCATAATGTAAGACAAAAAGACTTGTTCTGCATGCCGGTGAGTTCGTGGCCCTCGAATGAGCTCCTGTCATAGCTATTTCTGGTCTATAGGAGGAGTGGAGGGCTCTGTATGAGCACACTTTTAACCTTTATTCAGATGCTGAGTGTGAAGTTAAAACTTCATGCAGGTGATTCTGTCACACAAACTCACAATGTATATTTCCAATCTGATTCAGAACTATACAAGTAGACAAAGAAAGCATCCTCTGTACAGAACACTTGGGAGCCTGAGGATCCTCAGGAGTTAATCTCTACACAAACAAAAACACTTGAGCGCTAAACTGTAGCGTTTTTTTCCTTTCTGTCCCTAAAGATACAAGTTCTGGATTTAGGAAATATTTGCTTTAAAGATAGCCTACTTCTAAATAATTAGCTTTAATGAGGACAATGAGAAGCAGTGGCGGAGGGGACCAGTTGAAGGGATTGTTCACCCCTAAAAAAGAAGATTATGTTGTTTACTCATCCTCATGTCAATCATTGAACACAATGAGATGAATGAGGACCATATTAAGCTCCAGCATCATGTAGTCCATACGCAAAACTCTGACTTGGAATGTAGTGTATAGGCCCCATGAATCACTTTTATATATTTTTCTTTTACAATACTGAATTTTATTTTATGGAAAAGAGCAGCGTGAACATTCTACTAAGCTTCTCCATTTGTGTTTCACTGCAGGAGAAAAAAAAAAATCACAAAAAGATTTTTTTTACGAAAGAGGCATTTTCAATTACAAAAAAAGTTTTCCATTTTAATATACTTATTATAATATACTAAATATAATTTGTTCCTGTGATAGCAAAGCTAAGTATACATACTCCAGTATCACATGATCCTTCAGAAATCATTGTATATGCTTTTGTTTTTTTCTGTTGATGAATAGAAGGTTCCATGAATTCTGGTTCCATTTATTGGAAATCTTTTGTGACATTATTTTATTTATTTATTTTTTACTGTCTTCTTATTCAAGTATTCAATCATTCATTCATAAATAAATTGAATAAACTGAATGAATGAATGAATGAATAGTAGATTATATTTTAATTAAATAACAATAATGTCTTGACAAAAACATCGTATTCATGGCACATTCGTTTTTATATGTCCAAAAATATGAGCTCTAAATTAATGAAGATTACATTTAAGTTACACGTAAGAAAAAAAACTAATACAGAATTTCATCATGGGTTTCACCAAGAATGCATTTTAGGAAAAAAGAGGTGGCTGATGTGATATGCAAATGTTGTCTAAAAAAAGAACTAATATAATTCAGCGGTATGAATGCGTTTAATATTTTACTCTGGAGGCCCACGAGGGGTGAGAACTTCTTTGCCTCGCTGTCCGTCATTCACTTGGGGCGGGGAAATGCAAATCAATTAAGATTAAGCTTAATATACGATCAGCTCTACCACATGAAATTTGTGTCTAAATAACTGCTACGCTTCTGGTAGTATTATGGATGCCTATAACACACTGTACAGTCTAAAATAGTGCTATATCTCAGGAATCACTTATGGAAAAAAATTCTCTGGGCAGTGGAGATATGGAGTATCTAACACTTTGTCTACACTGCAAGAGAATGATCCTCACAAATGGGGTGTAAATGTACTGCTGGTGTTTTGTAATTTTGCATGGCTTATTAAACAGAAAACGGTAGCATCAAGTATTTTTAAATGGACAGCACACCTAAAAACCATTAACTTGGTTTGGACCTGTATGACCTTTTCTTTTCTGTGGAACATGAAAATGATTTTTGTAATGTTTCAAGAATGTTTTTACAAATACAGTGAAAGGTAACGGGGTCCAAAACAACAATGGAACAAGAAAATGATTTTAAACGTCCACACATGCTTGGAAAAACATAAAGGACAGTGAATTATGTCATATTGAACTATGTCTCAATATTTGGATTTACTCCAGTTCAATTAGTTAAAGGTATAGTAATAACTTCATTTCCTTCCAAATCCGTAAGATGGAACACAAATGAAGTTATTTTTGATGAAAAGCTTTTGATGAGCTTTCTGACCCCGCATAGACAGTAACACAACTATCATGTTCAGTGCCAGAAAGGTAGTAAGGACATAGTTAAAATAGTCCATGTGACATCAGTAGTTCAACTGTTAAAAGAAGTCTTTTAATGCACAGATATTATGGTTGAACTATGTTACAAGGACTATTTTAATGATGTCTTTACTACTTTTATGGGACTTGAAAGTGTCAGTTGCATTGCTATCTATGCAGGCTCAGAAAGCTCTTGAATATTATTAAAAATACCTTCATTTATTTCCCGAAGATGAAAGTATTACTGGTTTGTAACGACAAATGACAGTAAACTAAATTTTTTGGGGTGAACTGTCCCTTTAAATGGATTTGTTTGTCATTTTATAATTATAAATAAAAGTGGTACAGACTATTTTAAATCACAGATAAATGAATACAATTTGAAGCGCTTTCTGGTCATACGAATTTTTGCACCGAACTGCAGTTTTCTCTCATTCATGAAATCAGCTTTTAATGCGAGCACATGGCGAATCTGTAATTAAAACACCTTAGTTATCAATGTGTGTAAACAGTCTCGCCCATGCTTCCCCCCGAAAATGCTTTGTAAGGACTTTCTCTCATTTTTTTCTCCCATTTAGTCAATTGACCTTGACTGTGCCAGCACATTCCTGGCAATATTACACCCTCCATCCCTCTACCTCTCTTTCTCCATCACTCGTTCCCTCATCATCCTCTCTCTGAGCTTTAAAGTCCCATCAACAAAATTATCCCCATATCCTGATTATACCAGAAACGGGCCGATATGGAAGCTGCCACATTCAAAAATTAATATTCAAATTAAAATATAATTTATTACATTATCTCGCTTCTCAGACCGACTCTGTAATTTTTATTGGAGGCACATAATTTACATAGTCGTTCGCATAAGACCTGTCCGCAGCCATTAAATTAGCCTCGCCTGAATAATTAGATACTCATCTTAAACTGAGAGGGTCTGTGTAAAAGATAAGCGCATGGTGAACTGTGGAAGACCCCTGCGATTCACACATACACACACACTGCCAATGACATGTGACAAAGTACATATGCTCACGGTGGAGAAGTGGAAGGAAGTCCTTTAGTACTAATTAACACTGCTGGCCTGCTAACGAACACAAATGGATTACACAGTGAAATAACACAGACCTAAGGCGTCATTAAATGAACTCGCACACGCTTTATCCACAGCATCAATGGACTGTGCTTAAATGTAAATGTACACAAAGCCCTATATAGTTTTTTGGAAAATCAGTGACCCAAATAATATCTTGAAATGTTTTTATTAATAGAAATGTTTTTGAACTAAATTTCACACTAATAACTTGAACCTTTAACCATTAAAATGATTACATATCAGTAAATATCATAAAATAGGATTTTATTTCAATAAAAACATACAAATGTCCTTAAAACATGCAATATAATTGTATTTTTATTATTTGTTTTTCTAATTTATGAATTATCTAATAAATATTAGAATTTAAGTGTTTTCACCTGTTATTATAAATACAAGTTTTACATATACTATTAATATTAATAATAATAATAATAATAATGACGATGATGATGACTTATCTTTTTATATATTTATTTTCTATATTTATAATAATATATAATAATGAGTAATTATTTAATATTATTACATTATAGCGTTAAGTATTTTTTTCAGAATTGATTTAATATAAATAATAAATCATTTATATGTACTTATTAACCATCATTTTTATTTTGCAATAAAATGATATATTCATATTTGTTTGAATTTTTCTTTTTGATTTATATGAATTGATATCTGTACCCTAATAGAAAAAAAGGCTTAATGGTTAAATAACTGCTCTAAAAATAGTTCATATGAACATATGAAATTACATCTGTCATACAATTCTATTAAAATAAAAAATGTAAATTTTATTACACGCATGAACCTGAAGTGTGTGATCACAGACAGACTCTCTCACATGCTTTCTTTCCTGCTGCTGACCAAATGTAGTGCCATTCCGGCTGGGTTCAATTAAGCGTGAGATTTTAACCTTTCTGTCTCTTTAATCTTCCTCCCTATAAGGTCAGCTCTCTTTGGGCCTAAACATTCCCACCTGAAAGCACTTTGATTATTCATAGAAAAGAAACTCTTACTGTACAGAGCTGAATGAAAACATCATTTTGGTCATTTGAATTGGTGGCACTCAGGCAGGGGCATCATGCTCCTCACACAGTGAAGTTTTTGCAAATAAACTAATTTCGAGTAGGAGCGCGGTCGATTAATCACAGCTGGAACCGCATCACCTAATCAATCTCCTCATTACACCTGCTCAATCAAATCCCCTTCAACTCACTATAAATAGCCCGTACTCTTTTCTTCCACACCCCGCCTTTTACGCATTCTTCGTGATCGCATGACCCGAAGACACATCCTCACCTTGCTACCTCCACGAAGACCAGATTCCTCAGCCTGCCTTTCAACTTCCAGCTACCGGTCAAGCTCAACCCTTAGCCCGTCTGAGCTTCCACGCCAGCCCGCGGCTTCCAATTTGGGCCTTGCCCGTGCGCTCTTAGATCTACCAAAGCAATCTAAGTGAAAAAAATCCTCATGACTTACCATTTGCCGGCCTTCCGCCTTTTTTCTTCAGCCCCAGAAGCAACAAAAGCCCGGCACCGTTGCTAAAGGAGTGATGAATCGGCCGGCGCCGCCTGATGATGTCATACGCAAGCTGACGCCATACGCAGGCCATGTACCTATGACGTCAACACGCTATTCCCTATCACTTCTCGTAATGTATTTCACACACCCTCTCACCCATTTTTAAGTTCATTAATTCATCTAGTCTGTTATTTAACAGTTCCTGTTTTATTTACTGACTAGAATCATCTATCTAATTCCTGGCCTTGTCCCGCCTCCGCAATGCGTCCCACCCCTACTCTCTACCATACTGTCTCCGCAGACTTTTCTTCTTCCAACCTTCGCAAAGGTTCTCTATCTTAAAGCTTTCCCCTTCACGCCTCAGCTGCAGGTACTTTTACAAAGCTATCCTTCATCTCTCCCAACCTCCGCAGAGGTCCCCCATCCATAGCTACCCCACCCCTCCTCCCACATACCTCAGCAGAGGTCATAATTTTCCTGCCATTCAAAAACCCACCTTTTGTCTAACGCCTCCCCAGAAACAGCCACCCTCCATCTGCAATGCTCTGATTCCCACCCATCATACCTTCATGTTTATATTGTCTTGCTTGCTTGCTTTTCCAACCCACTAATCTATGTCTTTGTCTCCTCCAGCAGGTCGCCAGACGATCCAGCTCCCCAGTCCCCACCCCGTTCCACACACACTATAAGTCCTTACACTTTCACGTGCTTAAATTAAACTGGAAATTAGGTGCCGGGCATCCGGCCAGAGGAGAAATGTTTTTTTTTTCCCCCATTCTTTCATAGATGGGGTTTTGGTTCCTTGCCGCTGTCGCTTCTGGCTTGCTTAGTTGGGGTCACCTGATTTCCAGTAACTATCGTTGTCTTGACCATAGAGACCGTCTCTGCATTTGATAAACACAATCCCTTCATCTTAAATTACCATCACTCTATTTCCTACTTGATAATGTTCAGTGCTTTGCTACTACCCGCTGACCCGTCCAGCATCCTCTTACCAAGTGCTTTTGAGAGGCTCTCATCCTGCTGCTGTCCTTTTATTTAGTTTTTTTTTTTCCTTCTTGATTATGAGGAAGCGCAAACTCTTGAATACCTTTTTGAGGGTCTGCTCAAGAGTCTGCTCAAGAGCCAAGACAATAGTTAAGTACTAGTGCTGTTAAACTATTAATCACTGTTAATTGCATCCAAAATAAAAGATTTGGTTTACATAATATATGTGTGTGTTGTGTATATGTATTATGTATACATAAACACACACACACACACAAAGCATATGGTTTGAAAATATGTATTTACATATTTATATTATATAATTTATATTGTTTAATATATTCTATTCAATTCAAATATACTTGTATAGATCTTTTCATCATTACAAAGATATAACGGCAGGAAAAGTTAAAAAAAAGATGCATCTTTAATCTAGATTTAAAGAGAGAGAGTGTGTCTGAACCCCGAATGTTATCAGGAAGGCTGTTCCAGAGTTTGGGAGCCAAATGTGAAAAAGCTCTACCTCCTTTAGTGGACTTTGCTATCCTTGGTACTACCAACAGTCCAGAGTTTTGAGATCTTAGGGATCATGATGGATTGTAGCATGGTAGAAGACTAGTTAGGTAGGCAGGAGCTAAGTCATTAAGTGTCTTAATGATTTAGCTCCTGCATACCTAACTATAAAGGCAACATACGTGTGTGTGTGTGTGTATTTATACATAAACACAGCACTGCATATATATTGTGTAAGTAAAGTACACAATAAGTAAAAACTTTGGACAATCATTTGACAGCACTACTAAGAAAAGGCTCCCTTATTGTTGCTATTGCACTTAATTGTTCAAGGCAATTCAGATATATAATGTATATTAGTTAGATTTAAAAATGTTTATATGAATATAATTGTGAATACAACTTTGTGCTTCTGTGTTAAAAAAGCTAAAATAAGAATAAGTCTTTACTTGGCAACTGAATAAGGTTAAAGAAATAAAGAACAATAGAATTACTAATAAAACTGATGTTAAAATGAATTACAATTCACTTATATGTAAGCATTTAGCAGACACTTAAAAAAAGAAAAGGAAAAATATAATATAAGTCAAATATAAATATCAAATAAAGATTTAAATTAAATGACAAATTGCATAAAAGTGTAAACATTTAAGACTAAGTAAGACTGACATTAACATGAATTTACTTTGATTATTTATGCATTTAGTAAAGAGTAACAAAAGCAATCTGTCAAAGACTCAACAACACTCATAATATACAATAGGAGATTTTTAAAAAGTAAATAAAAAAATTACTAAAACCTAAAGAAAATAAAAACATTGATTTTGTACTAATGTATAATATGTATGATATATATTAGGGCCGGGACTTTAACACGTTAATTTAATTTAATTAATTACACAAAAATAATGCGTACATTTTTTTTTTACTGCATTTTAATCGCACTTATTTTTGCACCGCGGAACATTTCTCACTGAATTAGTTTCAAAGTATACTCAATCTTGGATTGGTAAACAGAAGCTAAAAAAGAAAACCACAGAAGTAGAAAGATGAACAAGGCAGCGCCACGGAGAATTTTGACTGTTGAGAAAGATGACAAACTCGCTGAGTTCTGGCAAGAATAGCGAGCGCTAAAATATACATATATAATATAAATATATGTGTGCGTGGCCATACGGTCCTCCGACTGTCCGAATTCACTAGTACACACACACACACACACACACACACATATATATATATATATATATATATATATTTTTTTTTTTTTTTTTTTTATAGGATAACATGAATGCAAAATCCATCAAGGAGGTCAGAATTCCAGGATGCCAAATGAGGCCTGATAATACCATCAAACATTCTGCTGTGCTTCTTGAGTGTTGATCTCCTCATTTCTGGCACGTCCAGCTCCTCCTCTCAAGAGAGCACCAACATGAGGTGAAGGCTAGTAGACCCAACCCAGTTCAGCCTCCAGGAGAGGAAGACAGAGCCTCACCACGCTATAACAAATGCTGACAACTACCCGGTAATTATCAGAAGGTAATTTCACTCAATGGACCTTAATTACAGAGCGGGAAAGTGTACTCCTCCATTGTGTTGCTGGCTCATGGGGAGCGTTCCAAATCGGCCATCTTAAATTGCGGCCTGACGCGCCGGGCTTGAGAAGCTGTCATCATTTCTCCTCCTTCTGTAGTTAGCCTCCCGGGGTCATTACCAGGTAACTCTTAATCACTTACCTGCAGTAAGCTATTAATTGTAATCCTGCAAATTAAAGATAATCCTAATTAGGTGGCAGGGAGGAAATAACTCAGAACTAGAAGACATAGGAGGTGGATGAGAGAATGAAGCCACGAGGGTGCTTTGACACGCCGTCCTCAATCTATATACTGGAGATTCAAAACAGACAGTAATCATTAATGCTGCACACAAGAGAAGGCTAAAACAG
>JAUYWG010000066.1:7009137-7030268 GCA_034779775.1 Enteromius afrohamiltoni | reverse complement strand
TATATATATATTTTTTTTTTTTTATGGATCATTTTGGTAATACTTCCTATATAATTTTAGTAATATCCACACAAAAACACACATATAAATGCTAACTTCATCATTTTGTAATGATTTAGAATAATAGGACATTTATCAGCATTTTTGTAGGCTGGTCATTTTGACCAGAAACCAAAACTAAGATTACTAAACTAAATTATCCCCCTTTTTAATAGCCTTTATAAAATCAAATGCAGTATCATATATCAAATCATATTCAGGAAAAAGAACTCGAAAAAGAGTTCGAATGAGTGAATGGATGAGCAGCTGAAGCAAAAAGGCTGTGACTCCTCCAAAAATTTTAGTTCAGGTGAGGGCTATTCTACCTGACAGAAATCTTCATCATACTGAGGACAATGCTTCATTGATTACACAAGCTAAGACATTTACCATGAATAATCATATTTCTGTGTTATTAATAAGTGCTTAGGGAAGATTAGGATCCCCATTGTGCCTAAGGTCACACCACAGAGAGCAATGGACAGAATATCTTTCACAGAAACTCACTGTGCAAGAAAACATCCCCATAATAAATATGTATAATGAGTGTCACTGGCCACCATTTCTGTGTAGAAGAGCATATTTTAAATAAATCAACCTTCTTTTTACGTAAGACCAAAATATCTACAAAACACTTCCATACAGTCATTTATTTTTAACTCACATGACACATTTAGTGACCTAGTGACTGACCGAAACCCTCAATCTTTGAGTACTAGGGAGCCAACAATAACAGTTTGTCCTTTCATATCCCACACGAAGGAGTATGTTCTTTATACTGAGAGGTCTGTGGTACGTGGTAAAAGGAGCAGAGAGCTGTATTTTGGGCATAGAGCAGCAGATCTGACTGGATGTGTGCTGTAGGCCTGTAGGGAATGGCAGTGTGGAGGCATATGCTGCCTAGCGGGTGAATCCGCTTTTGTTCCAAGTCCTTCTCTCACTCCCTGCATACGTGCCTGGCACTGAGTTCAATAACATAAGCATGACCTTAGCCCGTCACCTACAGCAAACTTTTCCCACTCATACATCAAAATAGACTCAGCTCGAGTGGAAAACTGAGTGCTAAGAAAGTGGAGGACAATCTTAAAGTCGTTGCTTCTAGAAAGAGTGTATTTGACGAATGCGAAAAAAAAAAAGCTTTAAATTTCAGCAAACTTCCCCAGTATTCTGCAAAGCATGATGATCCACATCCATCACGTTCTGACAATTTTTTACGTAGTCGCAGAACATTAGTGCTGGTTCTCTGAGCATCTATGAGGAGAATAAAGGAAATTCTGTCATCATTTACTCACCCTCGCGTCGTTCCAAACCTGTAAGACTTTAAGAGGAAGATGAAAGAATATCCACAGAATGGAAGTCAATAGGGCCCAATGTTGCCTTTTTGGACCCTGATTGACTTTCTTAAGAGCAAAAATAAATAAAACGCCTTCAAAATATATTTTCTTGCATTATGCATGAGGATGGGTAAGTGATGCATTGATTCTAGCTCTAATAGATTTCAATCTTAAACTGAAATACGCAGAAACCATTTCCACTCAGCTGTTCATCAACAGCCATGATTTCTCAAGACAACTGTAAAAATATCCACAAAATCTTTCTGTACTGTCCGCAAACCTTTCCGATTTCAGCCTCATCCACTGAATAAGACTGATAATTACTTAATTTCGGGGGGGAAACACTACTACAATATTAAATATGTCCAGTGAAAGAAAACTTGATTAATTTCTCCTTTTCCCCTGCTGTGTTTTATTAGTGGTTGAAATAAAGATTAACCTTTTAAATATGTCTGACATTTTCCATGTCCTCTCAAATGCAAAATTAATGCACATTTTTTCATCATCAGTTTAATTTTCAGCATGATACTTTTGTTCTTTGGGCTGTTGAGTGGTTGAGTGTTACAACCCTTCAGATTGTTTGCCTCTTGCTGCCACGTTTTTGAATGATAATTTCGCTTTCCGGAATACTTCATTAAGCATCATTAGCCAAGCGTGGAGCACCTCATTTAGTAGAGAAGATCTCTGACTTATGCTAGCTTGACACACAATCAAAGTCTCTTTTTTTAATCAGTGCAGAAAATCTGTAATCTACCATAAAACAATCTAAATGTAATACTTTGGGTTGCAGGAACAACTATAATGGCCGAAGTTGTACCTAGATTGACTGATGATAAATGATTGATAAACAGATGTATTTTGGTATGTATATTAGAGGTGAAATCAACAACAAGACAAATGTCTTATGTAATAGCATCGTTCCTATAACGTGTAACCATTTTCTAACCAATTACTCTTAAAAGCGCATCAGATCTGGTATCACTTTGAGCCTGGTTCCTCATCAGTATTGAGACAACAACGTATTTCATGCATGTCATCCTACAGAATTAATGCAACGCAATGAATCATGAAACAAATCCAGAAATCAATTGCACGCTCTTTGTAATTTACCGGGCCTTGAACACTGAAACATGACTTAGACATTGCAATTCTTTCACTCACCATAGACCGGTGCACTGCTCTCATGTCGGAATAGAGAAGAAATTGCATTCTTGTTACACGGCAGCTGATGACTTGTGAAGTGTTTTGACAACAGGGTGGCTCACCTTCAAGTTTGACATGGAAAAAAAAAAAGAAAATAAAAAGTGTTAAAGGGCAATTTTAGGTGTGAAGGAGATCTAAACATATAAAATGTATATATATAAAAAAAAATTAAATTATGTTGTTTCTTCTAAATCTTGTTAGTGTTGATGTTGTGAAGTTCAAATCCATCTTAATAATGCATGCGCACTAATGTGCCCATCTATACAAAATCAACATTTGGGAATCAGAGGGAATTCGTATTTTCTCAAAGTTTTGTCATGATCACACAGACGCGTAAAACACAGTCTAGCACACTGAACAGTGATGACGCAGAGGGAAAAGCGTCCATTAAAAGTAACTCT
Organism: Enteromius afrohamiltoni; assembly: GCA_034779775.1. NCBI lineage: Eukaryota > Metazoa > Chordata > Actinopteri > Cypriniformes > Cyprinidae > Enteromius > Enteromius afrohamiltoni. The sequence continues at coordinate 7,027,291 of JAUYWG010000066.1, read as the reverse complement.
AACCTTCCGTGACCCTCATTAACACACGGGACTGCCTTGTTAAAAGACAAGCCGGATTTGTGTTTAATGATCTCGAAAGAAATGTAATTGACTGGGCATTACCATCCAAAAGGTCCCGAAGCACACAGTGTTTACCGTGGGCGCGTTCAAAAAATAGGCCAGCAAAATTCGTGGATTAGTTGGGAAACTCCAGTGATACAAAAAAAGAAAGAAAGAAGAATAAAAAAAGCCTTGGAGAGCAACACACCACAAGTGTTACGTGATTTTACAATCTAGCGTTAAAGTAGATTTTAAAGGCGAAATTTTCAGTAATTAAGATGATTTCAAAAAACTTAAGTTCCGAAAATATATAAAAAGTGAGAACTGCCGTACTGAGAGCGTACTGTTGCTATGGTTACCTCTCTCAAAGGAACGCGACTTTTGCTCGTGAGCGCCAATTTTAGTGTATTCTGACTAACTTTTATTATTGAAATGTTGTTTTATATTTATGTGTTAAAATATTACATGTTACATTAGACTCCCCAGCCTGCAAACCCGCTTCCCATAATTCACACCCTGATCGTTTTATTAGGCTATTTGTCGCTGTCCGTTCAGCACCACGAGCTCCCGAACCATTGAAGTAGTAAACAGAATCCCGCGTACGCACGACACTCATTACTTACTGTAAATTACTTAAGTTATATCATCTTTAAGAACTGGTAATTGACCTACATATGTCAAAAAACAGACAGAAATTACAAACGCTAGTCTAACCTTTCTAAAAGACTATAACAATATAATAGGAGAGAGAGACTCCGTAGGTTTGAGATCAGGCTCAGTTTTTACTTTTTCCAAATACTGATTCTGTTATGTTGGAAGCAGAGGGATACATAAAACTTGATAAAGCATTGCATAAAACATGAAGTCTGAACATGCATTAGAGTTAAGGCAACCCGTGGTTATTTTTTTACTTCTTATTTTTGACTTGTCATGTAATTTGATTTGTGCACGTCTTTTGACTTGAAGGTTTAATCCAAAGAGCATGCTATAATCGGATCTGTTCTTTGATTTCTCTCTTTTCCTCCTCTGACTCTCTGTTGCAGATTACCCGCTAGAGGGCGATCGAGCATTGTTGAAGGTGATAAACCCACACTGGATGAAACATCGGTACAGTCCACAGCCAACTGCACCCACGAGAAACTGATACATGCTTGTTCTCAAACTCAGCATTCACCAACTTTATAGAGCATGCAACACACAAAACAGCAATAACGTTATGGGGGTGGGTGGTGGGGAGGTTGATGCCAGTCTAACATAATCAATGGCCTAAAGAAATCTAAAGTAAAGTTCTAAACTACACATCCGTACAAAACAGTGTCACACAGATTTGTATAAGATACTATAACAAAAGGACAGAAGTGAATCGATATCATCCGAAAACAACTGATTTTTGACTGGAAGGCATGAGAGGAATTTAAATATTTGTTCTGTGGCACTAATATAACGTTTACAAATCGATTTACTAAAGTCACGATTCACTATCATTTAAAAAGTTCTAAAGTACAAATAGACAATTGTTTTCTTTTTTTCCAGTGCAATTATTTGGGTCTGGTTTCGACTCAACACTCTCAAAAATGATAAAAGAAAATAAACTAACAACTTAGTCGTCAAGTGCACTGACAACTGACTGGAAATCAAACTAATTTTAATAGACAAGTCTCTTTCTGCCACTAGGCTGCACATTTATTAATAAGAGTGATCAAGTTTCTCATTTCAAAACACACAGAACTCTTAATTTCAAAGATGCTTTGTGTGTAAAGCTTGTTTCATCATCAGCCATAAGAGCTCAATCATAATATTTTACAGTATGATGATGTATACGTCACAATTTAAATGATCCTGTATCAGATTTGTAACTGACTAAAAATTGACTAATTAGACCTTTTATCCGTTTAGGTGGGAGCCAAGACAAGGCATCACATGGTCTCTCAACATGCGCTCTGTAGGGCCCCTAACGTTCGAGTTATGCCATCAGACTAATGCGTTGTGACTGCTCCTCTCTCTTGTGACAAAGTCTTACAGCTGCCTCCAAATCAATGGATGTCAAAGAAATATGAAAACAATCGTGACGGAGAAGAGGAACAAATCCTGCCTGGATAATCAAAGACCGTGTTTCTCAAGACACCAGATGAATTCAGCACAACTTCTGTCAGATTGCTTTTCGTTGTCTTTTATTTTTCTCCCTTCAGACGAAGGCCCTTTGTCACATCTGTCGAATTTGTAGTGTAATTTGTAATTATTGCCCATCATGAGGTCTACAGCTTTAACCCGGCCCTAATTAAAGGCATATTTAAGGTTCTGTCAGAGGCAGGGACGTAAACAGATGGTTTTCTGTCAACAGCACGAGCCTTGAAGAATTCATCCGACTTTTGTAACGCGAGACGTTCCCTTATCACTACTAAAAACAACACCAAAACCCCTTCGTTCACGTGTTAACGCGAAAACTTGTTTTTTCTATTTGTTTACAAAAACAAAATTCGTTTGGGCTAGTGAAACTCGTTCAAATGGCACCGTCGTGGTCAATAACAAAGTTTTTATTTGCATTATTTTCAATATTTTGAGTCTCACAGACGCTCAGTGTTGGAAAAATGGAAATGCATTCAGACCTAAATCAGAATGCAACGGATACGAGTGAATCTGCATTAACAGCTCGTGACATTCTTTATAATATCACTTGATTAACTGAATTAATATCGGTTTAAATCGCGCATTGTTGAAAGCGTATTCTGTTTTACGACGATGGATTTCACATTCAGAAATTCAGATGAGCAAGCGAGCAGCAATCAGTTCAATTATCTTCAAAATATTTACTTTAGGACAAAATTTGTCAGCTAGATAAAACCGGAAAAATCTCATTACTCCATGAATCTATTTTCCAGGCGGTTTGTCGTGGTTATTGCCTGATTTAGTGTTAGTATTCCTGTTATTCAAACACAGCGGCGCTGCTGCTGCATCTATTTAAATGTATCAGCCAGATTTGCGTTGAGTTTGTCACTTTAGGTGTTTCTACATTTCGTCTTCGCTTCGCTGGGAGCTACGCAGCTCGATTTAATGACCTTAGTTTTATTCATAATCTCCTCCCTCCTGTTATTCAGGTTTCCTGGAAAATTGCTTTGCGGTTTCAGCAAAAATAACAATCCTCGCTCTTTCTCATCAATGCACGTTTAACGAGATTTTCAGACAGACAATTCGGCTAAATGGACAAACCTGTAAATTTAGGTCTGCGTCCTTTTTTGTGTCCTCCGTAATCTGCACGAATCCAATACAAACACAGTGCAAATTCTTTCTTAAAATTCTACAAATAAGCTTAAATAGCTTATTATTTCAAATTACACTCGTCATCCGTTTACAGGGATTCCTTTGCCATCTTATTTGCACTTCTACCATTCATAAATCATATTACCTATTTATTACACAATCATTTTATATTGACATTACCTTTACTCCATGCCTTCTTATCTTGCAGAAATACAGTCACTTGAAAGTTGAAGAAGTTCAGAGAAAGATGTGTTTATTTATCTAATAATGATAACTGATAAAAACCTGGTTTCTCAGCATGAAAAATTCCATGTAAGTCATAATATCACTCCTTGAAGTGCCTAGCATGCAGCTTTTTTCCAATGCATGGGTTGGGAAAGAACACCTGGAGGTGCGCAGGCCAAATTAGCATGGATTAAGATTGGGATGAAATGGAACCCTTTCAGTTACTGGCAGGATGGGGGTTGTTAATTATAAGAAATTGCCAAGGGTCCTGGTCTCAGTGGACACTTGGATGCCCCGACAGTGGTATAAAACACCCAACGGTGTGGCATTTGAAAGTATAATGTAAATGGAAAGACTCACCAGGGAGAGCAGGCAAAAGGGAAGCCTAATTTACCGCTTCGTGTCTTGCTTTACGTTGCTTGCTTTGCCTCTGCATGGGCCTAATTCATAGAAATTGGCAGAGCAATATCTACAATATCTACCCACTGTTGTACAGTCATTTAATAGGACAGTGTGTGCTTAGAATTTTGTAACCTGAAATAAACTGATATATGTGAACCTGCTGCTTACACAAAAGGAAAATCCAGGATCTTGGTTTAAAGAAAAAGTGGAGCTACAGTATAAATAGCTTTCAGCAGTGATGTATGAAGTGTAGAAAATTGAAGTTCAACCTTTGCACAACCATGAGAAGAAACCATATTTGAGGCATAAATTCCCTTGCAATTACATCTGGGAGCAGACTTTTAAAAACTGCATTTATGGCACTATGCATATTTCTGGATTGTGAAGTTGGGTGGATTCCAAGTTCAGAGGCCTTTACACGTGTGCTTTCATTGTCTCTATGAACTTTGATTAGATGCATTGCACAGCTGTTCATCAATAGCCACTACGTGGAAAGACATTTAGAAATCAATTAGAAATTAGATACAATGACATAACAGTGTTTTGCAAAGACAAAAAATGTGTCTACATTTTAAATCAAACTCGTCAGAATGCAGTTTTTCCCTTGATACGTTTCTCCCGTTTTGTTGTTTCCTTTTATGTATTCACACTTTACAATTTTTAAGAGGGCAACTAGGGTCAAATGAAGAATATTTTACCGAATCTTACAAATAAATGCACGGAACTGGATCTAAGACCATTAATGAGCATGCTAGCTCGCCTCATGATGAGGAGGAGGATCTCAGGAGAAAGCAAAGGCACGCGGCATATGTCTGACCTAACTGATCACAAAGAATACTGGATTTTCCATTTATGGAGTGGAATTTTTAGTGAGTTTTGTGAGGTTTTACATCACTGTCTCCAACAGACATTCTCCTCCAAGTCATTTGATAATCTAATGTGCAATTTGGAGTTTGATGGACTATGTTCAGAGTAGAATGGACTCCAAAAACTCACTTTCATTAGGGGTCTTCAATCTCATCCAAACAGTTGAAATTTTGATTCACATAATTTTACCCTGACAGAACTTGTAGACTATGCATAGTACCACATTAAGGTAACATAGCAAAGAAATAAATAAACATACTGGCAGCATTTTAAACTCAAGAATTTTTAAACACACAAGAAATGTTTTCCATGCATGCATTTCCCATTTCACACAACTAAATAGATTTTTCTTTTCATTTGCATACAATAATCTTTAAGAACAATGTAAAACAATACACATCAGACTTACTAATATTATATATCATATTTTGACTGGCCAGTCAGAATGCCCCTGATATAAAAAGTATTTTTGTGTGTGCAGGAAAAAAATCAATTACTCCATTAATGGCAGTCATGTAGGCACAATGTGTTTACTTTTGTCCTTTTTTTTTATTTTGACAAGAAAATGACAAACGTGCTCGATCCATTCATATAATTTTGTTGTACTATGCATCGACTCGGAGGCAGGTGTCAGTCTTCGCTTTATGCTATTGGACCCTGTGTCAATATCTAATCTTAGAGTCAAAGCTCTCTTTTGAATGAGGTGCAATTGTTGATTTTCTCCAAACACGGTTACGCACAGGCTACATCTTTGTGCCTCCGAAAGCCGCGTCGAGTCCTAATAAAGATAACGAAACGTTTTTTTTAAAGCCGCTTGGCGCGCCTTTAAATACATTGAATATCGAACTCAGCCTTGTCGTGTTGAGCAAAAATGAATTTCTAACATACAGGACGTAGCTGTCCACTTGGAGCAAACTTCATCCAATCACCCAGAGGAAATGCAATTGTCGCCTGAACAAATAAAACCATATACACACAAGCAAGCTTATTAAATGACTTCATAATCACCAGAAATCCACCTCCAATAAAATCACGATTAGTGCCATAAATATTTTGTCAGGTGTTTTCACAAGTCAGGAAAGCTTTTGCTATGGATAAATTATCCACATGAGTGATTATGTGCTCATGATGAATTAAACAGGCCGTCACTTTTTTTTTTCTTTTTTTTTTGTAAAATCGAAATAGCTTTGATTAGCTTCTAATTAATAGAAAAGCAAAAATCAACCAGTTTTAATATCAACAAAATATTTCGTCAGAGTAGAAAAGCCAATACCTCGCTTATTTAATCATCGTAAACATTTATGCAAACGGCCCCAACGTAACACTTTAATACTTCATGTTTAGGTAGAGCATCTATTACTGTCGCTCTCTCTCTAATATAGGTCTACACAGGATACATTATAACGACAAAATGCGGCAAAATAAAAACGTAAAATAGTGAAAGGGAGCGTAAAGTCGGAAACAGCCTATTTTGTAAAGTTTCTTTAAACCTGTATTTATTTTTAAAACGATAATATTTCTTAAAATAACAATAGCAAATAAAGATAAATAAATAAAATATTATTCTGAATGTTTAACTCGCTGGTGTTCTCCCATATAAAGCCGGTGGAAATGTTAAGATGGGTTTCCATGATAAGTAAAAATGGTTATGTGTGCCGGGGGGCTCCCCTTGCTTTCCTCTTTCTCTCTCTCTCCCAAACACACACACACGAGCGCTTGGAAGCAGAGGGTCGGCGTAAGGGAAAGCTGGCTGGACAGATTTAAGTTTACGCCTGATCGCGCTCTGGAGTGCAGGCCAGCGGAGAGAGGGAGAGACAGCACCTGGCCCGGCTTTAGCATCCCCATCTCGCTTTATTGACAGCCTGATAAGCGGGGCCAGGCCGTGCGGTTTCCAGTGGAGATCTCAAAAACTCTGCTGGGTTGCATCGGTTTCACGGGGTCTAAACGGCGGCAGCGCCTGATTCTAATCCGTGTTCTCCCTTTTAAAATGCGCATGCTTTTACGAATTTGCCGTAATCTTTTGAACAAAGATATAATACATAATCTAAGGTTAATATTAAGAAGCATCGCCCATTGACACAATAACAGGCCACAATAGAGAAATTGTTCTATATATATATATTATTACAGCATCAATAGACAAACATGATGTAATATTATGTGTTATAAATGATATATAATATATAGGTTGCCATGTAATAATAGTATTTTGTGTTGTCGTTTGGCATAAATAGGCTAATATACTTAAACTAGCTAACTAGAGTTTTGAAGCACTTTTTGTTGGCCTATATAAATGTAGGTTACATTGTGCATGTGACAGTGAGTAAACTGCCGTGTTGCTTATTTCCTATGATTTAAAATTTCCTTTGAATCTCTTCTCTTAAATAATAATTTACAGGCCTTTTCACAAAAAAAACGTTCCTTTGTTTTTCCCCTCCAGGAAGATACAAAATAACAGCCTACCTCACTAATTCAAAAACTCTTCTTATGTCGGTCTGGATTTGTTAAACGTCAAACCTACAAAAAATATTATAAGTGGGATTAAACTTAAAGAAACTACATAGGCTATGCAAGTTTCTGTAGGTTCTCAAATTCGCACACAACAGACAGCAGTTCCTTCAACTTCCCGGTTTGTGGAATGATAAATGGCGTCAACTGTGACGTGGGCCGTCACTCTAGCCAATCACTGCCAGGTTGAGGTTAATATTAAGAGAAAGTTGATGGTGAGACGAGGACGTCTTTTTTTTATTCCGATCCACGTTTAAAGAAAGAGGTATTTTCAACAAGACAACACAGTTAACGTGCGAGGTTTGCGCGTGTCGTAAGAAACTCAAGGGAGTTCATGCGTTCATCTGTTAAATAGGCTAGTATTTTCATCAACCTACAAAGAGGGGTTTACAGTCTCTCACAACTTTTCCCGTGGTTCCCTTTTCGGCTTGTTGGACTGGATATTATTTACTTTGGGACTAGTTTTGTGAATCGGATCCGGAGGGGTTCTCTCCAGACACTACTCTCGTCTCGAGGCTCACTTGGAAGCGCGCCTCTCAGAACGAAATAACTCATTTGTGATTTGCCAGCGGAACGGGCTAAAGCGTTTATTGAGGTAAGTGGGTTTGCGATGTTCTAAATGGTACTTTAAAACATGTTTTCACAAATGTTATGACAAACGCGCTGACAGCATTTAGCTGTCAGTTCATCACTTACCATGAATGGGACTGCCATGCAGAACTTTATTCCTCTAAAACTATGCCGTAAAATTAAACGATTATTCTTCAATAATTCATACGCGTTTTGACACCGTGCCAGCCACCTGCTTTGTGAGAGACATAATTGAATTGAATTGTAATGTCTTTTTGGAAAGTCTTTGTAAAGAGGACTTTATGATTTCGCGTAACCCAATGTAATCTCCCGGATAAGAATAAATATAACTTAAACATGCGTTTTCATTGTTTTTAAAATCAAGCACGTCGCACATCACTAAATCTTTCTAAACAAAATAAAGCTGATAACGTGTTTGAGGTCCTATAGACATATATTTACCAGTAATTCACAGAATAAAATTGGTGTCTATATAAAAATATTTGCTACAACTAAAATAATAGTAATAACAAATAAAATAATGTATGTAGTTAATATTTCATATAGTCTAGCCTACACAAATATATTATTTTCCATAAAACAATACTCTAATTCTGTGCATTTTTTAAAATTTATTTAACAACTGTGTGTTTCAACATTTGTAGAATAAATATTTAAAGTAGCCTGGTACAGTGTGACTACTATGCAAATTACACTATTCATTAATGATATAAAGCACAGTCGCTAGAAATTTATTTCAAGATTAATATTCCCACTTGACCTGCGATGCATACACTTTGCCCTGAATGAAGATTACACGGTCCATAAATTATGTCACAACTGTCATTTTATCGAAATATTTTAATGCTTATTTTTTACGCAGATTTCCAGAAACACACTTTCAGGCTAACTAATAGATTTTTGTATAGCAGAATGTAGAGCGGGAATAATTACAATTATCAGCCCTCAACAACTTGTGTGTTATACCTAATAAAATGTGTAACTTGCTTTTTTGGATCATGGCGCTTAGAGTTAGGTTAAACAGACTAACACTCCCTTTGCCAGTGCGGTGGTCGATGTCGCTGTGGGCAACCACACCAAAAAAACTTGGGTCCCCTCCCCCAGAACATGGTGACTGGATGTGGGGATTTCACTGGCCATAACGATCAACTTTTCCCACATTGCCTTAATAAGAGCCAGTTCTCCCTCTCTATAGACGTCTCTCTCGCTCGCTCTGACGTCAGGAGCATTCAGTCCTGTCCCCGCCCCTTATTATTAGTTTTTTTTTTCTTCCCAGTTGAAAACTTTTAGGGAGAGGCGAGACACCGTCTATTTTGCCTGAGGGAAAATAGCGAGAAGATTAGGGTCTTTTTCATGACCAAAAACCACTGACTGCTAATCCGAACTGTGCTAATTGATGGGAGGACTACGAGAGTCTATCCGTGTGAAAAGTCTGGAACTAGTCAAATGTTTGAAGCCTTTTAAAAAGATTGGTTAAACTACAAGGCAAATATATAGCACGGCGTTGTTTTCCATGAGTATGTTTCAGTGGCTTCTCATGTGTTTTCTTTCTTTCTTATTTTATATAAATACACTGTTAAAACTGACAGTTCCAAATAGAACCAAACAGTGTGATGTCATGGAATCTTCCATACATAACTACATTTTTGCAGGCTACTTTAAAAAGAAACAGACTGTTTGCACAGAAATGCAAAATACAGGTTTGCTAATAAAATGCCTGTTTCTTAATACGAATGCTGCACCTACATGTTTTTTAAGTGTAAGGTTAAAACTGCTCTATTTTAAGGACAGCCATCGGTTAGGCTGCTACAATACATTAAACAGCATGGAGTCGATACAAGCTACAGACCGAGAAAAAATCCCTAAAACTAGCGTTTGAATCGCAACGCAGTAGCACAACGTGTTGCATTTCAAGCTGAACTTTCAACTCCGGAGGAACCAGCAAAACTTTAAATGGGAAGGAGAGGGAAATTATTCGAAAATATCAAACGGCGTGGCGGGGTCGCACCGCGGGACCCGAGATGACAGTGCATGACGGTCGCGCCAGCTCATTATCCGACTCCCATTCAAGCGGCCTTTCATTGCGATGCAGACTCTTTGGCAGTGTCGTTTGTTTCCTCATTGTGCTATAGTGGGGAATGCAATGGTTGTCAGAGCTCGCATTCACTTTCGCGATAGTTTATTGATGAGCTCCGACTTTTAGCACTTTTCACATGTCAAAACGAAGTCAAGTGTATGCAACCACAGCTTAATTTTATGCTCCGTGCGTCCCAACACATTTTGTCTCTCTTTAAAGCTGTCCCACCATGCTATACGTCCCCCTCCCTCCCCTCTCCATTTCTTGTATCCCAACCCGGAATCTATTCCACTCCAGTGAACGGGTGGAACACCCCAAGCTGCGAGTGGCGAGCTGCGAGTGCAGCGCATGTAACCTCGAACACAGGCACGGAGGGGTTGCTTTGGAGTTTACCGAGGTGTGTGCTAATGTCCAAGCAATCAACAAATGTAGTTTAAGTGTCCGGCCATGGACGTAATGATATTTTCATTTCCCCCCTTGGCAACCCACGACACAGAGTTTCTTTTTCTCCCGCTGAAAACGACAACAAATCACGCTATTAATGTAAATAGTATGGGGTCTCCCAACTGATCGTCGAGCGCGCGCCGTAAAGGCGGATGACATTCTCAGACACCAAGTCAACAATGACACGTGGAGAAAGTTTGGGCTTGTTTCACTCGAGAAGAGTAGCGCGTTCTGACGGACTTAAGTAAAAAATTAAGTAATAAAGCGGGTCAACGTTTAAGAAATGCTTACTTGTATACAAATTCGCTTGTTTAGTATTTGACAACAAATTAGTACTGCCACGGAATATTCTCCCATTGCAGATAATTACAAGAACACGCTTGTAATTATAAAAAACAAAAACAAAAAAAACATTTTTTTTTTCAAATGTCTAGTCGTAGAGTTTAATTAATAACGTGAACGCCCAAAGGCATTTCAATGGAAAAATTCTGGAGAGCATCATATGCTTATGAGGAGTTATTAAGTACGGTTGAAAACTAGCTTTTTGCTCGGCCCTGTTTCCCGCTCTGTCACCGGGGCAGGAGGAAGTGTTTTGCTGGGAGATGATGACAGAGGTCAGGCTCAGCTAATGGGCCACTGAAGAGGAGAAGAGGCGAGGCACAGACCAGGAACACATACATTAATACACGAGTGCTATCACCAATCAGCATAGGTGCGCGCCCTCTGTCTCTCGCTCCCTCTCCCTCTCCCTCCCCCCCCCCCTCTCTCTCTCACTCTCTCCCACGAGCGCACATTTTTCAGTCTCGCGCAGTCTTGACATCCCATTTTATTGTCAATCTCTGTTTCCTTCGCAGGGAATTTAAATTTTCCACCCGAGATCAGTTGGAAACTATAAAAGACAAACTGTTTGAGGACGATTTTCTAGAACTTCAGAGTCTTCTCCTTATTGTAAGAATATCAGCGAGGATACGAAGGCTGTTGGAACTATGCCTCAAAAAGGTAAGTTATGATATTTTTTGTTTCTTTCGAGCAACTTGCACGCATATGCACCACTTACAAGTGAAATTGCTAAATGCACGCAAGCTTCAAATCGATTTAAATAATTATTGGGGCAGGGGGGGGGGTTAGTTATGGCCTTGAAGAAACGGTTTATCAAAACAAAAACTTCCAACGAAAAGCACGATACTTAAAAAAAGAAAACTTAAAAGCTGCACTACCTCGTGGTGTCAAACTCTATCGTGGGTTTTCACGGACGCTCTTTGCCTTTTTAATGCTTTAGCTGTGTCGAGTTTAGTGCCAAGCAAAGTTCTTATTTATGACAGGGGAAAGCAAAAAGTCACAGTAGGCCAAGACCGCGATCAGTCCTGAAAATGGGAACGCAATGACCCGATGAGGTGGAGTGTCAGGTTGAATCACACAAACACATTCAGCCGGGCGCCACCACTAAATCGCACCGTGAACTTGGTGTTTTCCTTTTCAGCCAGGGAAACGCTGCCTTCTTTGTCCCAGACTAACAATTAAAAGGCATAATTACGTTAATGTTTAAACTTTAAACCAACAGTTAATTTACTCTATTTTTGTTGTGAAGTTTGTAGTAAAAACGAACAAAATATAATCGATATGATTGTTGTATCTAATCCAAATACGTGTATGGGTTGTCTTATAAAAGCATTAAATTAAATATCTAAAAATATATATAATTAAATGCATCTAATTCTATATCTCTATTTTGATTTTACGGTGCCAGTAATTTGCATGCTATAACTCAGGCTGAGTATAGTAGTTTTTATACATTTGTATAAATCAGGACCGTTTTAAGCTTTCTAAGTTTTCACAAGAAACTACTTTCCGCAGAATATCACAGGCTTAAATAAGTGTGCTTAATTAAGAGCCTTCATGTTACACATTAGAACGAACAAAATGCAGATTAGGCCCTGTCAATTACAGATAGCACTATTAAAACAGATCATTAACTAAAAAGACGAGTGCAGGCAGAAGACCTTAAATAGCCCACGTGGGAAAGAAATAATGGTTTACTTCATATAAAACCTAATCGTGGTATTATAAATATTTATTTGCAATCCTAAAAAATATTTTGAATAGATGTAATTTCTAGAGAAATTAAAGTGAAACATACACCGCCTATATTTCTAAATGTTATTTCATGAAACACGTGTAACGCTGGCTGGCGATTGGTGTATGTATTTATTTGTTGCTGTGCACTGTAAACCGCGCGCACAACCCATCTACTTAAAAAGAAAAAGAAAAAAAAAAATCAAAGCAGTGAGTATTTCTTCAGCGGCCTCCTTTTCGGTAAATGTATTGAATGGGTTCTTTATTGCAATTGTCTTTTACCAATTGAGCGCCCCACTGCGCTGTTGTACATTTTTTACAGCCCTTAACGACACATACCAGTAACACAATTACGTCCAGATACTTATAACAAGAAATTACTTTTCTATTTCGCGCAACGAGACAAACAAAAAGGCATTGAGGTAACGGGCACCGGGTCATAGTGAGCTGCACTGGCTGTTGCGGGTGAAGGGGGGTATGCTGGACCGGGTGTAGGAGGAGGAGGAGGAGGAGGGGGCTCGCTCCCTTCAGCTCTTTGTATTTTCTGAGAGTTGTTGGTACGTTTAGTTGGAAGCGGTGTAGCTAGTTAGGGAGCCCGGGTTTTACTCTCTGGGTTTTGGTGTAGAGGGAAAAAGAAAGCTATTGTTAAAATTCAGCGGGGCTTTGTCGGGGACCCCTCACCCCCTCCTGGCTTTACTTTTCCAGCGCAGCCAGGCGAGGTAGACAGCGTGTGTCACCAGAACAGAGTATCTGAAGGAGAGGAAAAAAGTAGGCCTTGCCCACAACATTTGAAGTTTTCTAATAATCAAGGTCAGGGAAAAGCAGATGTACAGGTCAAAAATAATTTGAATAATAATAAATGTAACTTAAACAATTAAAACATTTTTAACTATAATAATCACTGTGGATTTTTTAATTAAGCCGAAAAACTAATTACTGTCCAATAATTAATCATAAAAACCCGATGCTAAAAAAGCCAATATTAGATGTAGCTGTAATGCTAAAGAAATAATTACGGATAGGTGTACTAATAAATTGTTTTGCTTTGTCCTAGGGATATTTTAATAGAGTGAAGCAGATGAGAGTCTATAAATTGTTTTAAGCGGACAGACAACTCTGTTTCCAGGCAAGTTTTAAACCCTGGACATAAGTGTATTTGTGGAGACAGTATTTTTTGTTCTCACTTTTTGCAGCATGAATGCAAAAATTGTGAGGCTTCAGCCCACACAATTATTGTCCGTAAATTTCTTGCACACAAGTCTTACACACATTGCACTGCAATACACTCGATTTTAAAATGTGAAACTGACCATTCTTACTGGTTCTTTATGACTGATAGAATACTATAACCGGGCCACGTGGGAGTCTGGCGTCGCGTCCATGATGCAAAACAGTAAGTGGAGTTCTTTTCTTTTTCTGAAATGCGTTTGATTATGGTGTGCCAGAGGTCTAGCCAGGAAAGCATTTGTTTTGGTATATTAGTGAAGGCAGTTTACACTGTACGTCAGGGGTGTTGGGCGTGTGCATGCTGCCAAAATGTTTGCCTGTCATTCATAAAGCTCCTTCAAAGTAGCTGAACACTGCATAGTAAGCTAAACTCGTTGCTTAAGTCTTTATCAATGTTAGAGTTACATGGAACATCGTAAGTCATTGTTTAAAATTCTACATTTGAGAGAAAGCAAAAATTCCATACAAAAATTAAAAATGAAAACTCACATGGAAGCCTGCATAGCTACACAACCTAGTTAGAGTGTCTAACTCATATGCTCTTTGCATAATTGTGTGTGTGTGTGTGTGTGTGTGTTAGAGAGAGAGGATGTTTCTGCTTGACTTGCTTTTAAATAATTGCTGAATTAATGTTAGCATCGGCGGCCAATCCACCTAGTCCATTAGCAGAGACGAAATTGACATTGCATGATTCTGATGGAACGTCTATCATGTTTATGAAACACCGCGAGAGTGAAATAACAGACTGAGCTTTGATGCAACATTGAGTGTTGTAGAGCATGAATAAATTACATGCGCGGATGTGTCTGTGTCTTTGAGATGTGTGAAGGCCAACTAGCAAAACATATACTTAGTCATTTGTGGAAAGTACTGAGTAAGTTCTGATTACAATAAATGAGACGTATTTTCTCTCTTAATGCTGGACAAGAGGTGTATGACATCTGTAACGAAGGTGTGTTGAATGTCATCCTCTAATTTCTATTGCTTTTATTGTTGTAAGTGCCAGTTTTTTTTGCTCTGTCCTCATACTAACGATTGGTGTGTAACTGTTTTAGTCACTAATTTTGACGTCCGTAGATTATTTTTGTGGGTGCAACACTTTGGAGTTTTAACGGAGCGTTTAAATCTAGGTCAGCTGAAGCGGAGCGCATTACACTGTGTGAACGATAAAGAAAAAAAATATATTCCCATATTTTTGTCTTTTTCATTTTAGCATTGAAAAATAAAATTAAATATTACGCGCTGAAAAAGTTTCCGTTTATATATGGAACGGTGTTATTGTACACAAACGCTGTCGTGTGATGTCTCGCGTGTATTACTAAAAAGATATAATTCGGGTTGGGCCTTTGGTTTGTTTAAAGGTCACAGGCGGCAATCCAAGCTTTGTGCTAATAACTCTTGGGTGTATATAGAGAAGAGCGTCCAAATTGACACCATATGCCTTCTTATTAATTGATTAGAAACAGAGTACCGCGCGCGTAATGATTGCCACTGGGCAAGACCGACACCATTCACCGTGGGGAATTATAGAACGATTAAGACTTAACCTTTCAAGCGAAAGTTTGATTTTATATCCTAATCTGCGTGTTGGCCAGCTCAAATCAAGTGGCTGTATTTTTAAAGCCACACGGGCCTTTGATTTCAAAGCCAATAAATCTAAATGTGTCTATTTAAAAGTAACTTCGCATTAAACTTCGCTCCGAAAAGGGAGATGGCTTTTCATCCCGCCTTTCTTCCTGTTAAGTGTGCCAGAGACATTATCAGAAAAAAATATCAGGTAGTGTGCGTAATAAAAAAATAAAACATTCGTGCATAATTTAGATTTTTTAGTTCGCTCTGCAGATTTATTATGCATAAACCTATACAGAACAAAACAGCATCCTGCAGGCTCGCTCCCAGCGCGTAAATATAGGCAATGGAGGTTTGTCACTTGGGAAAAAAAGAAATGTCACTTTTAATATATTAAGGGCGAGGCGCGCCCCCGTGGACGTGCACGCGCACAGCCCCTGGCTACCTTAAAATTAAGCTTCCCTTAAAGGGGAAATGAGTAGAGTCCAATTTAGTCTGAGTGATATCCAAATGCAGACAGAAAGGGTCGTTTTATCATGCTACTATTTGTCGTGACGATGCGATTTTCAAAAGCAGAGCGATGTCATAAAGTGACATGCCTGCCACAAGTGCTCCAACTGATCTTTTCAATTAGCCTTCCATGCATGATCCAGGGCGACTTCCGCCTATTTCCAGAAATTAAGCTCAAACTTGACGTGCAGCTAGCTTTATTTTAAAGACAAATGTCAGGCAGGCTCATCATATTTTCCCCCTCTTCTATATTTGGAGCTTATTTATTGCAAAGGAGCTTGTGCTCTTGGACTCAATTTAACGCGAGGCTTCGGAGGGAAGGGAGCTGAGAAGTAAAGCAAACCGAGAAGGCTGCTTTTCCGTTTTGGCTTCAGGTTTGGTGCCTTTGGTCTGCTTTATAGGGGCTTTTCCATTGACAAAGTAACATAATGCTGTGCCTTGGTTGATGTTTTTTAATTTTTTTAAAGTTGTTATACTTAATGCGTGAGGCTATGGTTTAAATCATGGCAGCGTTTAAGAAGTTTTAATATAATGCCACAAATAGCATTACGCCATCTGATCCGTTTAAGGCTTTGCAAAGATGCGCAAATCTCGGCTCAGTGGGTTGGAGATGTTTTGCTCCAGATCATACCAGAGCGCTGACGCTTAATCAATGTTCTGCATGTGTAATTATATTACAATTGTGCATTAGGAGATTATGATATTACGAGCACATCTGGAGAACAGTCGAAAACATATGACAGCTGAACAACAGCAATAATGACCGGCTATGCTGATTTAAAAGCGGTTTACTCTGAAGATCGAGATTTGTTGACAATGCTCTTGTAATGCTTGACTCATTTTAGACAATCGCGACCTGAAGGCTTCTATTAAAAACAGCTGCTATTGGATTCTGTTTAAATAGAGTCTGTATTTTGAGGCTGGTGCGCTCAGTGCTGGGTGATTTACAACAGGATCTTACCTTCTTCTTTTTAAGGTCACAGTGGAGTGAACCAGCTCGGCGGTGTGTTCGTCAACGGCAGACCGCTGCCAGACTCCACGAGACAGAAAATAGTTGAACTCGCTCATAGTGGCGCGCGGCCGTGTGACATATCCCGGATTCTGCAGGTGATGAGAACGCATGTTTTCCATTCATCTGAACTGTTCACCAAAAATGTTGAATATTTATACAGTAGTTTTGTTTCACATATGTGCTTTCATACTTACTTTTTTCCAGCTATATAGTAGATATTTATTTATTTTTTTAAATAAAGTCCTTGCATTATTAATGCCAGCGAAACAACGAGGATTCATTTCAAATTTCATTTTGGAATGCATAAACGGTGGTCTCGTGGAATGGATCGAAGCACTTCTCTTTTTTCCCCATTTGGCAATTTTTAAAATTGGCGACCGACATGCATTTTTAAAAAGTGCATAATTTCTCGTACCACTGAAGACATATTTTTCGTGTTAAAGGTATTTCTTGTGTTATAGACCCATGCTGATGCAAAAGTCCAAGTGCTGGACAATGAAAACGTAAGCTTATCATTGCTTGCAGCATACACTTAACATTTCACACTAGTCTTAAATAATGTATGTGAATTGTTTCTTTTGTTTTCCATCTAGGTGTCGAACGGCTGCGTGAGTAAAATCTTGGGTAGATACTATGAAACGGGCTCCATCAGACCCAGGGCGATCGGAGGAAGTAAACCACGAGTAGCGACTCCGGAGGTGGTCGGAAAAATTGCCCAGTACAAGAGGGAGTGTCCGTCAATCTTCGCGTGGGAAATCCGAGACAGGCTGCTATCAGACGGGGTCTGCACAAACGATAATATACCCAGTGTAAGTTCATTCAGAAAACTTAATGCGTAATAGTTTGACGCACTGTTTAAAAGCATGCACTAATGACCTTGAACTTGAATATTCTCCAATATCTTACCCGGCCGGTGCTATAATCTCCTCTACACCAGAGGACAGTACAATGCGATGTAATGCTCTGGCATGTAGGCCTGTGCAGAAATGGGGCCAATCGTTCCAAAAGCCAACATGCCACATCGCGGATGCGCTCTTTAATTAATGTGCCGCATCTTTGGGTTCGTCTTTCAGGTGTCATCGATAAACAGAGTACTGCGCAACCTGGCTAGCGAAAAGCAACAGATGGGCGCAGATGGCATGTATGAAAAGCTGAGGATGCTGAACGGTCAGACCGGCACGTGGGGGACCCGGCCGGGATGGTACCCCGGAACCTCAGTGCCAGGACAGCCCAATCAAGGTATGGCTATTTTACTTTCCATAGCGGTGTCAAAAGGGGTATTGGATTCGCTAAATTTAATTGTAATTTTGCAGCCTGGAGTGTATCAGAGTATAATTGATTTTATATATATA
>JAUYWG010000066.1:6979830-6993184 GCA_034779775.1 Enteromius afrohamiltoni | reverse complement strand
ATATAAAACTTATCTAAATATTGATAATTAATAAATAATAACATTTCTCTTTAATATATGCCTGTATGTCCTTGTATTTATATACATATTAAATATACACAATATACACACATTGTGATCCGAAATAAATATATGCTATTAGACTAAATAGATTGTATTTTGAATGGAACCAATTTTTCATTGAATGGAACAATAAAAAAATGTATGGACTCAAAGTTCTAGAAGAGTATAATAATGTTTTCCCCCCTATTTTTAATCCTATGGAAAGTTAACAATAACCATTAAAAACTGAAATATTGAACAAAATTCTTTAGTGAATTCAAATGAAACCGGCTCCATTGTGAACTCCATAATCCACTCTTAATCTGGATCAAAGATTCCAGTGTGTTTTTTTTACCCCTCTCCTGAGGCAGCAGTTGCCGTTCATCCCGTGCCTTTGTGTACGTGCCGGCCTCCTTAACGTTTTAGCAGGGCTTTGACTGGTTGAACTTTGATCTGATGTCTTCATTGAGGAGAACTGCAGGTTACCCATTCAAGATGCAAATCCTTTACCAGAGCCTATAGGCACTTTGTAAATAAGAGAGAGAAACAGGGTGAAAGAGAGAGAGTGAGTGTGTCTCGTGGGGAGGGGGAATCCTGTGTGAAGTTGAAACACTCTGCACGCCCCCCCCTCCTTCCAAACGCACTCTCTCTCTCACACACACACACACACTCGCACTCTAATCCACATTGCAATATGGATTAAGGTAGGGGATAACCTTTTCTTAACGTGCAAGAAAGAGTACGGCAAGGACAAGCCCTTGGTGGGCGGCTGGGGATCTTCTCATAATAAAGCAGTGCAGTATAAAAGCATGCTCTGTGTCAGGCGCTTGTGAATGGGCCTCAATGCAGCCCCATTCCCAGGCCTGGTGGGGAGGCTTGCCAAAGCCTACCTAGAACCAACTAAGCGTGAGTAATCCGTCCACGCTCAATGGACGGGGTGAGCCCCATTCAACCTTCTCAGAAGTTTAAGAGTTGATCAATTTATTATGTGTGGCGATTAGGGTACGGGCCCAATCACCTTCTTAAAGGCCGACAGTCCTGGAAGAAAAGAAAAGAGACTGTCAGCGTCGAGCTCTGTGTTTCCACGGCTAGCGGCGCATAACCGAAGCCCTCTAATTGCGATACTAATGCACTCAAAACCTCCGATTTGAAATGAACCAAGGCAGAAAACTGATTTCATGCTGTGACAGTTTATATATTGCCGCCGGTAGACAAACGGCCCATTGAATAGGAACTGTACCTTCTAATTTTGTTTCCGGGGGAGAGAAAATAATCACTTTGTTACATAGGTAGAGAAAATGGTGCATAAAATCATTTATCCATTTTTTTTTATTCGTACAGTCTGATGTTATGTTTTTAGACGGGAATCAGACGAGTGAAAAAAAAAATTTAATTTTAATAATTGACTGTTGTAATTATGCCGCAAAAAAGGCTTTGTGCCTTTAACGGCTTGTAATGACAACTGAGTTAACAGAACGGTTAACAGAAAAATAAACTCTACAAGTCAAACAAGCTTTGTTGGCGCACACCCACTCCAACGGGCACAAAGGGTGCAGTGGTTTGGGACAAATCTCAAGTGCTCTTTACACACACACACACACACACACACTTCTTAGCACATGGATAAACAGTTTTATTAGCTCAATTCACAATAGCCATCGTAGTCTTTTTTTTTTTTAAAGAATGTTAAAAGCCACAGTACACCAAACAAACGGAACATGACACCAAAAAGAGAAGTGCAGTGATGAGGTAAACAAAGCAGGTGTAAAGGGGCGTGGCTCAATTAGATCACTAGTTCAGTAGTCAGTATACTACCTAGGGATTGAACCATGCCAACACACAGCAGTTCCTGTGGACTGTGTATTCAGTGACGGAAATGATGTAGTGGAAAATATTTTTTTATTTGTGTTAATATGGTTAATTTCATGGCTAGCATTTTATGCGTTCTAAATAAGCGCATTGAAATATTTTCACACTTTCAGCATAACTGTAAGAAAACTACAGATTGATTGGAAATGATACACAAAATGACTCCCAAATGATTATTTTTTTCCAAACTCCTACTTTGGGTGAAGCTGAATGCAGCGCTGCTTTGTGTACGCCGTTACCGGGAAAACTGCTATTTTTACCGCTCCAAGAGCGTTACCTAGTGGCAAAGAATGAATTTGCATTTTCACTGTCAACAGACTGATGGTCAAGTTTGCCCAGGTCTACGGGTGCAACAACTATTGAAAGGACGGACAATAAAAAGTCATTTACAAAAATTCTTAAAGGGGCATTTTAATGTTTTTTCTTTATGTAATGAAGTATGGAAAACCAACCCAGAGATGTAAAACTGCCCAGAACTGGGGAAAAAATTATATTGTGTTTACAGGATCAAGACTCTTGTACATCCACAAATCCATGTTCATACTGCTTTACGACATAGAGATCTAGGCAGCCGAATGAAATGCATCCACAGTTTATCAAGTGAGATATTTCCATTCTTTCTGGGCAAAGTATTCATCAGTGCATCGGTTCACGTGTTCATGGCCCTGTGTTTGACAGAGGTCACTGCCAACCCACAACAAGCCACCACCTCATTACCCAAACTAAATAACTTGATTCTCTCTATTAAAGTCATGTGACAAATATGCTACATATTCACATGGACGCTGCTCAAAAGTGAGGCCCCGATTACAGGCCCAGAGCGGAAAAGATTGTTTCATCGTCATTCTCACACTCAATTGACTGTGTGGTTATGTGTATGTGTGTGTGTCCTGGAGTCATTATGTGCGATTCAGGCAAGCACGTGGATGGATGTGTGTACAGAGCTTTCAATCATGTTTATGAGGGGCCGTTCGTGCATATGCGTGTCTGTTTGACTCTAAGCGGCCGCAGTCAATTTATCTTAATGTGAATTGAATGTGCTAACAACTCCAGCGCCATCAGACATCATTTCATATCAATCATCCTGTATAAGCCACACTGATCTACAACGGCCAGCACTCAGTACTTATGGCAGCAATCAGATTTACTGTAAATTACTAAATTTATGTTTGGAAGAGTAGCATAGGAGGACGGAGAGCAAGTAAGTAAATTTAATTTTAATAGCTGGCTTGCTTGCAAATCCTTTAGGCACGACTATATTCGCAATATAGCAGAGCCTTGAGTGTATTACTGGTTTAAAAAATGGATAACATCAATAAATTAATAAATAATCTAAATAAATAAATAAATTCATTAATACTGCTTCACTACTCAGAACAGTATTTTTAATATATATATATATATATATATATATATATATATATAAAAAAAAAATATAAAATATATATATAACCTAATTATTGTGCAACCTAAATAAGACAAGTGTTTTGATAAATAGATACAATAATATGAATAATAAATTATTTACTTCATTCATTAATTCCACAACCTTACATAGGATATGCACTTTGGAAAAAAAAATATACACACATTTTAAAAACTAAACCAATAAACTAATACTAGTAGCTATTGTTATAAGATTAGTATTACTATTTTCATTCTAATGTGCCATTACTGTGATATTACTACTTTTAAAGGGTTTTTGAAATTTGTCGAATATTAAATCTGATTCAGTCTATACTTTGTAACATGTTGCCTGTACTGGTCTCTTGGCCCCTTAACAGGGTACATTTGTGTGAGAAGATGTGTCAGAGCCCCTGGGACAAATCACCTTTCTAATGCAATAACAAAACAGGCCATTGTCTCGCAGATAACACCTTAAATTAGCAAAGCCACTCTTCTTAACACCAACACTTCCTGATTAGATCTGTGAGGAGCTGGGGGCCAATCAGAGGGTAGGACCATGGGGCATTCCTTTGTGACATCATTAAGGTAATGTGTGGGTAAAGGCTGATTTGGATCCCTGGGCTGGTCACTGTTACAGGTTGCCAGTGTTTTTCTGTTTGGGGAGGAGAGGAAGGTGTGAGAGTGTATGTGAGGGGCTGAATTCACCTGTTGCTTTGGACCCATTGCTTGTTGATGCCTCTTGGGAAAGAAAGAAAAAATAAAAAAATTCACATTGGTCAGGTCTAATTTGATGAAAAAGGCAATCCCTTGGGTCAGATCAATCTGTTAAAGGGGGAGGGGGAAACAACAATTACCCATATGGTCTCTTTGCAAACTCAAATAAGAACATATCTTTCTCAAAGACATTTCTGCTATAGCATATTCTTCTCAGACCAGCAGGAACAAGGTCAGATACACAAAATATGTTTTCAGAATTCTTAACCGCCTTTAGATCCAAGGAAACCATCAGCGTATCTGCATTCTGCCATGCAAAGGAATGGGAGGCCTATCAAAAACAAGCCAACATCCTGCATTGGATTCCCTCCCTACCCATTTATATGGAAAACAAAGGTTTAAACATTGACCCCACCCTCCATCAATCAAAATATTTACAATGGCCTCCCATCTGTCCACTGAACTGAAGCGGCCCGGGTGCCTCTGTTCCTCTTCCCATTAATGGAGGGCTTTTCCTAGAGAGTTGTGGGTTTGTATGACCCCCTGGCTGTGGTGAATGCTCGGGGAGGTCATTAAAACCAGCAACATCACCGAGCTGTAATGACAAGCAGAAGATGCACTTCCTCTTTAGTGGGATTCACTGACTTGGCTGGTGGCTTTTCGTTGTAACGACTCTGGTTGTTTTGCTCCAAAGGCCAGATCTGGATTGAAAGGTTCAGGAAAAGGTGAAGGAGTGAATTGTAAAGAGAAACAATTTTGATACAAAAATATGACAAGATAATAATTCTGCAAGACACTTGAGTGGAGCTGAACAGTGAATGAACACCCATAAACTGAAGCTCTTTATGGGTTAATTAACTCACCCAAATACAAGTACTTAAATATATATACAAAATCATGTTATATTATTGCTTATATCTCCCCAAAACGATGCAAACACAAAAGTCAACATGAATTTACTTGCAATTTAAGTCATGCGAATACATTATAACACACTAAATAAAGAATTCATTCAAATATTTTAGAGTATATAACATATGTTAGAGAAGCATACTCATTACAATGTTATCTTGAGAGAGTTTACATGTTTTTAGTAAATTTGTATACATTTGAATACATTAACTAACTCAGTAGATGTCATTTAAGTCAATGGTCCTCAACTAGGGAGCTCTAAACTGAAATGTTAATACACAAAATGAATCTTTCATCATCAAAACATTGGGTGAAAAGTCAAAAAGGCTGAGAACCACTGATTAAAATTAAGGAATAGGACATCAAACACTGATGAAATTTTAAATATATAGATTCATTAAGGGACAAAAACTATGACTAAAACAACATAACGTTAAACGAAATGGAAAGCATCTTGAAAACAAAATTTGCCTAGGAATTAAACTGTTGCATGTTAATGTCTAGCCTGACAGACTGGAAATACAGCTATCGCACACATACTTCAGCATGAAATACGATCAGTTCCAGGAGAACTCATGTTTTTTCCCCCTCCAGACCAAGCCTTTCAAAATAACAGAATCGATTACAGTAAAATTATATTTTGATAAGCTATGAATGTCTCTTTTCATTTGCAGCCCCAAACCCATTTCGATTCAGCCTAAAAACAAAAGGCACTGTCTGCCTCAACATCACTTTGCCCCCAGACTTGCTGATTGTTCAACTATCTGCCACTCAATGATAAAAGTGCCACCCAAAAGCATGGCTTCCCTGTTTCTCCCTCCATCCCGCCTTTGTCTCCAAAACGGTGTAATTTCAGAGATTGAAGTCCTCGTCGGTGCCTTCATTCCCCTGCTCTGACAACAATAGGACCCAAGTGCTTTCAGGAATGATGGATAAATTACTAGGTAGTAAAATATTATATCTAAGGTAGGTGATGGGTCCTTTTCTGCAGGGCTTGTCTCCATCAGTCTCATGGCACTGAAGGTAATTATAGTCTGTTGGATTGTCTCTCTCTCGGCATGGGAGAGCGCTCTGCTGTTTGTCATGAACTCATCTCGCCGAGCGATAGGACAGTAATGGTTCGAATTAACATCTGTTGCCTGGCTGGCATTGTCAAAGGCAGCGACAGCTCTACCGCTGACCTTTTCTGATTATTGACCAAAAAAGTGAACAATTAGCTCCCCTCCCACGGGCCAATAGCTTAAATTACAATGTATATTATACGTTTGACTGAAAGACTGTCAATGGGCTCAGATGTGTGGTTTATTGTGTCATTTCATCATATTCATTTGGTCATTTACAGGAGGTGGTTAAAACCTGTTATTTGGTGCTGGACTGGCGGTAGGACATCGCTGGGTGTTTCTCTGAGGTCTATAATGTGGTCCAGCACATCAAAGCTTGATTAGATCATCCAAGCAGCTAACAAATATCAACAGTAGCATGCCACAAAACATAAAACCACATAAAACTTGATGGTAAATGTAGTAGATTAATACAGGTATGAATGTGGTAAAGGAATATCCTTGGTTCAGTATGATCTAAATCTTTGTTAAACCTAGAACTTTTCTTTAAAGCCAGATCATTTTGACCAGCCTAATTTAGGAAAAACTGGGTAGAAACTTTTAAAGAAATAGTTAACCCAAAAATAAAAACTCTGACATTAACCTCATGTCGTTCTAAACCCATAAGACCTTTATCTTTCTTTGGAACACAAATTAAGGTATTTTTGATGAAATCCAAGAGCACTCTGACTCTGCATAGACAGAAATGCAACGGACATCATCCAAGGCATCCAATGATAATTTTATAAAGCTACAAAAATACTTGCGTTCTTTATTCAACAGTTTCTTCTCTTCCGTGTTAGTCTTTAACATGAGTTCACAAGTGTAATACTTGTTCTCAGACTGTATCACAAATATCTTAATTTGCGTTCTGAAAATGAGCGATAGTCTTATGAGTTAGGAACCACATTTTACATTTTGGATGAACTATCCCTTTAAATTATTACATTTCACTTCAGCATTCTTAAGGTGACAGCCTGCTCCAAATCTCCTGCCAAGGAGCCACCGTACACTTCACCTCAGAAACAACTTATCACCCTGACGGTCAAAGAATTACAGTAAAGTTGAGTAACAAACAGTACAGTGGCCAAATATCATCAGTCTCACCCATAAACTCCAAGCTGAGTAAGGCAAAGACAAGAGATTCCACCACTCTTCAATTTGTCCTCCCAAGGATTGTCTTTTATTGATGGCTTTCTAGGTCAGCGACCCTCCGTGCTGTTCAAAGGATCTAAGAGGCACCCAGATGGGCCCTCTCAAGATGGAGCCTATTGTACCAGAGTTTCTATAGTGTCTTACAAATGAAATGCGTAGGAGCCATTAGCCCAGAGTGGATTGTTTTAGGGGGTGGGATTCCCTCTCATGGGGGGAAATGATGACAGTCTGGGCCACAGATCAGTCATCAAAACAATTGTGTTTTCGAGCCTTTTCTTTTCTTTCACTCTACTCTCTCTCATTGCTCTTAACTGGGAATAAACTTCCGACTGCTTTGACAAAAAAAAAAAAAAAAGAGCTGAAAAGCTGCGAGTCATGAATACTGCAATCTGTTGGTTGTTGCAAGGAACTTTTGACTGATTCATTTTTATTATACTGTACTTATACATAGAATTGTTGCTGTAATAAAATCAGGTTATTTATTTAGGATGATCAATTTTGTCAGGTCACGACTACAGCAGGTTAGGTACTTACTGTTGTCTTAAGGGATTGGAAAGGCAGGTGTCAGCTTCCCACCTTGCTCAGACCAGCACTGTTCAAACTCCCAGACACCATGTACGTATTCAGTAGGTAAGCATTTACTGACACTGACATCACCTTATTGAATTAAGCTGTTTGTGCAGGCAGCCACCAGAGCATTCAGATTCAGCTTTGGTTCTCACCTGTTGACAGATGGGACAGACGTGAGTGTTACCTTAGAGGAAATTAGACCGGGAATCCAATTTGAATGCCAGCTGTTTTCTTGCAATTGGAAAGCCCTAGTAGTTGTTGAATGGGGTCAACTTACAGGCCCGAGGAGTGAGAAATAAAAACTGAGGGAAGGAAATGGGTCACATTAGAGAGACAAAATATTACTTTTGTTTCCACTAACATCTCATATTCCAGAGATTAAATGTCTTCAAAATTAGGGCTGAGTAAAAATAACATTTCCCAATTCATCTTATTGCTCTCCATATCAATTCATAAAATCATATCATAAAATCCCAAGACCAATCTTTCACAATTAATAATTGGACCTTTTAATGAATAATTCAAAAAGACACCCAAGAAAGATAAATTAGTCTGAACGAACCAAACAGTAACCGAAAAATATAATCTTTTAAAATATACGGTTTAACAGTAACAGTCATAAAAAAAAAATCAACAATGTTTGGTTAAAAAAAAATGCTGATATGCATAAAAATACTGAGACTCGACAGTTACAAATATGGATACAGTAATTCAAAAGCATTGCCGCTTCTAAAGTCAAGCAGCCAGAAGACATTGTAAGCGCTTTCAACTTACATTTAGTAATACAAGACGACAGACAAACAAAGAAGCCGTAATCACCACCATCAACACAAAAAAAGAAATTCCAAATTAGAGCGGGCAACCATGGGTAACGAGTTAAATTTCTCTAAACCCCTGTCATCAAATCCAATTGTGATTGTGTTGTTTGATTATCATTTCTAATTTGTAAGTTGGGCCGGTGGGACTGCGGATATCTCTAATCCTCATTCTCTCTCCCGCACTTTGCTAATTTGAGTCTGTAATGTCGTATGCTTGTGTGGCAGTGATTTCTATCAGTCTCATAAACCTCCTGGGAAGTGTGACTGGTGGGGCCTCATAGATTGATCTACAGAACTATCTTGCTGTATTTGCATAAGTGGTAGGCAGCTTTGATACTAGACAGGCAGGTGTCACATATTCTGTGATTATATGCTACAATTATGACTGGGGGTGCTGTCATTAACATTGATAACGGATGCGTTTTTTTATTAAGCAGCCTAAGGAATAGGTATCTCTATGGAAGCTCTGTTTTGAGAGATGAATATCAAATGCAAAATGACTGCAATGCAGTAATATACTGGACCAGATTGGAACGAAATTACTAAATTCTACAGTGTGAGATCAGTTCAGTGGAAAGGCGTTACAAATGCTGCAAGTAAATTAAGACATCACAACACTATGAAAATTTACTTTTGATATTTAATCTAGCTTAAACCTCTGTTGGCATTTAGTTAACTTCATTTAATAGTTTACTTTTTGTCCAGCATTTTGACATAACCCGACATCGCACTTGGACTCATTTATAGTGTGGTCTGTATATGATACACTGTGCGGAAAGTATTGTTTAATACTAGCAGGTTCGTTTTTTTTGTTTGGAACCCCCTGGCTTGAAGTATTTCCTGTAAGTTCCCCACAGTGTCTGACTGCCTAGAACAGCGGACAAAGACTCATGGAGTCATTTAGGAGAGCAGCGGGTTGATGTTGCGGCCTTGTGCTTATTGATTGTATCCAGCCGACAGACACATCCATTTCCAACAACACGCCATGGGACAGGAACTGCTGCTTGACACCCTGGATCATCAGCTCATAAGGAGAGGTATCTTTTTATGTGAGGGATTTTCTCGGAATGCTGCTTTGAAGATGCGGGAATGGGGAGCCATGAATGGTGAGATTCTTGAGAGAAAAGCAGCTCCTGGAATAGAGGGGTTTCTCAGCAGGGGCTGTCACTGTTGAACTATGGCATCCAAGGTATTCTGTGGACAAAAGAAACTTCTGCCAGCTTTCTTGACCACTTTGGTCAATCTACGATAAGGAATAAGTTGTCAAAAATTAAGAAGTGCATTTGACAGAAAGTCACAGAATCAGAGCACCTCACTTGCTTTGACTGCTCACTGAGAAAGGGAAGTTTTGCCCAGCAAGTGGTCTTTGTCAGACATCTGCGATCAGAAGATACAAATCAGTGTAGAAATTCCCAGTAGACTAGGGCATCATTGCAGGTCATGGTGGTAATCACACAAAGGACAGCTGATCTAACCTCTCACATTTAAATGCTGAACTAGGAGAGATCCAGTTGCTGATAGCTATGACTGCAAATGGCCAACTCATTTACAATCTGAATCCCATTTGATTCCCAGCGGCTCTCCCAGGCACCTCTCTCCACAAGCTGTACCACCCGCCAATGAGCCGGCGACAGTGAGCCAGCTTGCCACATATGGATCGTCCCTTGATATCATTCAGTCAGCGTGTAATCTTATTATGCAAAGTCTTAATCCGCACCTATGTCCCAATGCCCAAGGGTGGCAATATTGTGATATCAAGGTTCTGGTAGGTCATGTTGCGTGATCCCTTCTCTATTCTTTGGAGAAGATGGGGGACTTAAAAGTCATCCCTAGAGGCCAAAGAAAAGGAGAGAAAGAGAGATCTGGGGCGGGACCAGATGTATTGGTTTGTCTTGTTTTTTTCCCTTTTGGAGAACAAGATTGACATGAGGTCTCCAGCTAGGATTAGACTTGATTTGGAGCAGTGGGATTTTTTCCAGCAGACACATTATTGGACAAGGGAATAAGGGGCCACCAGCATGGTGAAATTGGATCAGGATTGGCAATCGCTGTGAATCAGCAACGCTAACGAAAGACTGCTAAAACAGCAGCTGCCTGCAGATCTCTCCCTCCATTGAGGTGAAGCCACCTTTCCAATCAGTCAGAAAGAGAGTGGACAGAAAGCAAACTGAGGGTGCGAGAAGCAAAGAGATATGAAGGTTGGTGGCGCTGGGGGTAATTTTGATGTTGGTGAGATTTAGCACTAGCGTAATGGGATTAAGCGAAACACCTTTGTGGCCAGAAAAAAAGCCACCTGGTGCTGTAGAAGCAGTGAGAGAGAGAGACAGACACACAGACTGAGGGAGAGAGGGAGAAGACTAATCCGTTCCCACCTCTGGGATGTCATTCATAAAGCTGAGAGTGATTTCCGCTCTGCTTGCTTCAAGCTAATTCCATCACCAGGAGCGACGGGCGATGGGAATAAAGGGCCGAACTTATTATCCCAACCACGGCCTAAAATATGCAGGCATTCCCATTTCACTTGGAATCTATCTCACATGATGGTTTTTCAGGACCCAGAAGTTGTAGAGCGATGCTCACTCCCTAAAAGAGAAGAGCGGGGGAACAAAACAGGAAGCTCAGGTGTGGTGGACACCTCAAAATGACACATCTATGGCTACAGTGTCAAAATTACCACCCACTGCCTCTCATTCCAAATTAGTGGGTATCCCCTCATTGGAGCTATAAGGCCAATAACCAATTAAGAGATTGGCAAACAATGAAGTTGCACCTCCAAGCAAGGCCAAGCAGTTCCTTGTTTCATTTCAAATTCAACTTGCAGTCGTTTATTAGCAAGCCCGCCTCCTTTGAGACATTACTGCTGTGCCTTTTCAAAGTCGTTCTGGCTAAACACAGAAATCATCTGTCTGCCAACCTGTGTAACATGCTAACATAAAAAAAACAGGTATGTGTGTGACGAGCAGGTTGACATAATTATCGGCAAGGGAGGACGGTGTGTGTTTTTGGCGTAGTGGGTGGGGGCGGGTCTGCTTGATTAACAAGCAGGAGTTATTTTTAAAACCAGGTCCTGACATGTCCAGGCTTGTGATGGCGGGGTGGGGGCACCTGAGGGCCCGGTGGCTTCATGGGTGCACCAGTGCTGTCACTTGTTCAGGCTATGAGCACATCGGGGACGCTGTGGCATTGTGACTCCCCTAGGCAACTGCTTTCACAACAAATGTGTAAATAGCCTTTAAAAGAAAACAGTCATGATTCAAACACCAATTCATATTTCAAGCACATAGCTTGGTCTACACATTACATCAAAAAAAGGAACCTGGAATTAAACGTACCTATAATGTTTCATAGGTATGTTGAGAGGTTACATTTTGTTTGACAGAACTGTATCCCACATGATCGTTTTTTTCCTTCCCCCCTCTCTCTCTCTCTCTCTCTCTCTCACACACAACCACAGAGGTCTAGCATTGCATGAGGGCTGTTAGCATTATTGCCAATTGAATGGATAGGATGATGGGATAGGCAGTAAACCTCTGGCGCTCTGAAAGACTCACAGTCATAAACAAACCAGACAACCACAACACAAGCATAGAGCCGTCAGCTTGTTGCATCACCCACAAACATCTTTAGTAGAGCTCATCCACCAAAAATAGAGGCAAAAGGATACAACCTATAAGGTGAAGAGTGTAATTTTAAACAAAAATCTACGGTCTAGAAACAGCTGCAATTTCAAAACATTGCTGTGGTTTGTTTAAGTGGACAAATCAATAGCATGTGTTTGGGGCAGATTTGATTAGCGCTCATTGCATCAATAAGAATAAAAAAGCCTGTAAAAGTGTAAATTCAGATCTACAATAATACTATTAATACTACTATATACGTACTATTATTGAATACAGTTAGGTGGCCTTACCTACAAAGTACTTTCTGTGTTAATTTTTATCTGCTAGTAAGGTGAGATGCGGGTAAGGTTAGGGACAGGTTTGGTAGTATGAATAGGTTTAAGGGTGGGTTTAGGGATGATGGGTCAAATAGTGTAATTTTAAATGTAATTGCATGCAGGTATATTTTAGGTACATTTTTTTTTAAGTTAAAAAAAAAAGTACATATACAATCATTGCATTGTAGCAAATTGTATGCAATTTAATTATATGCAAGTACATGGTAGTTAAGGCCACTTTAAGGGCCCGAATTCTGAATAGTTAAAAGGCTAATAGACCTTTTCATATATTTTATATTCTTATATACATTACATCTTGTATTCTCTAAAAGGTAACCCTTGCTGATCCCTCTGAAAATTTGGCTGGAAATTTTTTATCTTTATAGGCAGCCTTGTGCATAACAGGGAAGCAATTGGGTTTGAACTAAAATAGGAATTACAAAGTTGGAGGAAAGTTTCCTCTTCTGTGTGACTGAGATTATGTCTGCATTAAATGTGAAACCATGAGGGAAAAAGGTGATTAAGGTTCCTTCCAAAAAAAAAAAAAAAAAAAAGTGAAGGCTCTGCATCAAAGGAAAGTTTTCAAAACTACCTGTGAACGAGAACCAGGATCATTGAAAGTCTTGGCTAATTTGACAATGGTTTCAGGTGACACACAGATGTTAATCCGGACAATAACATGAGAAGTCACCAAAAAAAAAAAAAGGGAGTGCCAAGGTTCCACTTAAACAGTTTATGATGTCACTTCCCCCACTAAATCAAAATAATGCAGTACTATTGTGGTCCTGATAAGGTATTGGCAATCATTTTAATCAATATTTATATATATA
>JAUYWG010000066.1:6952130-6979730 GCA_034779775.1 Enteromius afrohamiltoni | reverse complement strand
ATATAAATAAATATAAAAGCCTTTTTTACGAAACCCTGAAATAGATTATAAAATAAATAAAGTTTACTGAAGTGATTAAAAAACATTAAATAAAGCATCATTACCATGCAAATTATTACGAATTATTAGATTTTTTTTTTTGCATAATCCACAGTCATATACAAAACAAAATTCGAAGGAACACAGCAACCTTACTGCGTGGCCAGACCTACAAGTGCATGCTAGGTTAAAAGTTAGATCCCCTCAAAAATAGAATGATGTCTATCATTGCACTATAATGTGTTGTTGATCCTGTCTGCACATATAGGGGGAACCAAGGACTTAATTAGAGCTTTGACAAGCCCACTCTCCAAAAGTGATGAGATTATCCATAATTGATGTCATAGTCGATTACAGTTCGGTCCATTGCTGGTCCACTGGCAGGTCTAGCCTCGGTTCAGGCCTCAGGACATTGATGAAAAGCGTGGTTTTGCCTCGATCAAGCTGTTTCTACTGTGGGATGACAGATTTTAGCAAACAGTCTAATGACTGTTTGAAGTTTAATAAAGCCATGACCCTATTCCGATGCTGCAACCTTGCGGATACCCCCAAAATTGAGTGGACCGGAGAACAATAAGGCAAAGAAAAGCTCATCATTAACTGGAGGGCCTTTTTCGACCAGTGATGTGAGGAAGCAGTTTGTGACATTGTCAGAGGAAAAAAAGTGCATTTATTTACATACAAACAAAGTTGACAAGAGCTAAGAGGTTACTTAGCTGCCTGGTACTCTCAAACACAGGGGAATGAAAGGAGGGGGCTGGGGACAAACAGAATTTTTTTTCCTTTTGGTAAGCGTCTGGTTCGTAAAAGAGCACATCTAGCTCAGAGGAAACAACCAAAGGGTTTTCTGAGATAGTGAGAGTCTAGTGTGACCCAATTCTGGTTATTTGGTGATGCACTTGGCTGTAAGGTACATGTGAATGAAAATTTTGTCCCCTTACACAAGAAAAGAAATGGATAATGGGAAGGTTTTTACAGTGTGGTTGATTTGAACATCCATGTGGAGCTCATTAAAAATGCATTAAGAAAGAAATGTCTATTTAATTCATGAATAAATATTTAATAAACTATATTCTCATTGCTGTCAAATTCCTGTTTAAATCAACCGTTTTCCATAGAATGTCCCATTATAATAATAGTCCAATAAGAATCTTGCTGAACATATCCAAAAGTGTCATGTAACCTTTTTAACTTCAACGCTGAGCGAACAGGAATCGCAGCACACAACTGTTTCCATTTCTTTTAAGTACTCCTTCTCTAAAACGAATTCTCCTCCACAGCGACAGCTGTACGTATAACACTCAGTGTCTGAAACAGAAGAGATGCTTCGTAATTATATAACCCAAATTAACTAGTTAACTGCTTAAGAACAGAGCACTAACCACAATCCCAGTACATGTCGTCGAGGGTTATATGAGCGTCCACTGGCCAGCTCTGTTTCAGTTCATTTGCTGCAGAGAGAAAAAGAACATGAGGATGCAGTTAAATTGCTTTCGAGTTCAGTATGAAAAAAGCAATGTCTATCATGAACAAACCAGTATCTCCTAAAGGATCACTTAAGAAGTCATTTTAGCAAAACTTTTCAAACTATTCCTTTAACAACATACCAATTCATCAGATAAAAAAGGAAATTAATTTTTTTTTTATACAATATATTAAAATCAATATGGCATCTAATCTGACTAGGACATATATTTCAATGTACTCTGAAAGCTACATTTCATCAACTATGAACTATATAAAAAAAAAAGAAAAAAAGAATGTATATAAGATTCAAAGCATCTGTAAAAGTTTCCAGTGCAATCCTTGCTCGTTTAAATATTTAAACAATAAATCACAGAGGATTGGTGGGCTGCTGTTCCACTTATAAGAGATTTAGAAAAAGGGAAGCTGCGAAGTCATCTGAGGTCATTTGGAGTGTCTTTGCAAAACCTTCATGTCTCCTACTGCTGCTATGAATACACACAAATGAGTCGTCTTAAAATATTCATTGAATATTCAAGCAGGGAATGCTGGGCATCTCAAAAGGCACCACTTTAAAAGCGGCTAATAAGTGAACTAAAACTGTGTGTGAAAAAGTGCAATATGACAATTAATTGTCAAGAGGCTGAAAATGAAATTATCATAATGAATTGAGGAATCCGAGACGCGGCACATCCACGTAACGGTTCTTGTCTCTTTCTGGAAGCCTGTCTGAGATACTGGCAATTAACAGGTTTGAGTGCAGCGTTTTATCATGCTGTCTTTTAATTACTTTAAAGGAATGTCCTAAGTAGGTGCCATTTCAGTTCTTGCGACTAATTTATATCATTCATTCCCTACAGGTACAAAAAAGAACTTTTAATGAGACAAAGAAATGAGCTCTGCTTTCAAATGAGTAGTCTGATGCATCTCCATTTACCTAAAAATATCTCATATCAGTTTAAAATATAGCAAACATTCAGCAGGACCTGAAGGGAAGACTTTAGTTATGAAACCCAACTCGATTAATTACCTCACACTATTCAGAGAGTACCCCAGAATAAACTCCATTGACGAATGCAGGACTATCCCTTGATGCATTTCTGCTCAGTCATTAAATCAGAGATGCATAAACTGATAAGAAGCATAAAGACTTCTCCTATGACAGTAAACACAAGTAAAATACTATCTTCTCATATCTCAGGAATAAAACTCATGAATATTAATGACTAAACACATTTCTTATAAGCTGGGTGCATGAATATTTATAAATACTCATTGTAACTGCAAATGATTAAGCCAATCAGACGTGGCCTTTTAAATAGAGGCCACGGTGTTTGACTGCAAACCATGTCTGGTCAATATTGACACGCATTTCGATGTCTAGTGAATGACTGCAGGGCAAGCTACTTAAGTTAGATAGGGATTAGTATATCCTTTGAGCTGGCCAGAATCAATCCCAAACTTAATTACAGCAGGCCATATAGACTTGAGTAGAGAGCCAAGATTACGTTTGATATCCCTTCATGCTAAAATATCAACAATACATTTTGTTAAATGATCTGTGCAGATTTTTTTCTTCTAACGCATCAATATTTAAATGTATCTCTAATTGTCATCATGTTATAAGTGAAGACCACGGTCACTGTTAAAATTCTATAATGCCTAATAAAATAAAATAATTAAAATAAAAGAGTAGAATTAGCAAACGTTCCGAGACGGAATTCAAAATCGGCACATCCATAAAGTATTATAAATCATTTTATGCCTGCTAGCAGGGTTGGGGCCATTCATGAATTGAATTGAGAACAAATGGTAAATTCCAATTCACTTCCTGGAATGGAATTGGAACTGGAACTGCATGCAGCTGACAGGAAATGGAATTAAAATTACAGGAAGTGGAATTCAATTCAGGAAGAATTCCACTGAATTCTGTTTATTGCTGAGCATTTATTTGCCATTGCATTTAAAGACCTACATTTGAACTTTATTTATGTTGATTTACAAATATCAAGCAATGTAAGAAATAGAGTTGATCAAATGCAAGTAAATAAAAATATGAACAGTACATTATAAATTAATAATTGACTGACAGTGGTGATAAATTTCTGAATACATTTAATATATGATTACCAAATGTCTTGGTCTTGATTTAAACAAATTCAATTACACAGTGAATTTCGATTACATAACTTTAACATAAACAAATCAAACACACTTAATGTGATTCAAATGCATCAGTGTAGAAACACATGAACACTGAGCAGTGTGGATCTTACCTGTTTTATTCACACATGACTGATGCATTTGAATCACATTAAGTTGATTTGATTTGTTTATGTTTAAGTTATGTAATATAAATACATGGAAATTCACCATGTAATTGAATTAATAACAACATTTAAATCAAGACCAAAACATGTGTCAATCATATATTCAGTGTAGTCAAACATTTATCACCACTGTCATTCAATTATTAATTCATAATGTACTGTTCTCATTTTTATTTACTTGCATTTGATCAACTCTATTTCTTACATTATTTATTTTGATTTACAAATGTCAAGCAAAGTTCAAATGTATGTCTTTAAATGAAATGACAAATAAATGCTCAGCAATAAACAGAATACAGTAGAATTCTTCCTGAATTTAATTCCAGTTCCTGTAATTCCAATTTAATTCCAATTCTGTTTCCTTTAATTGTTTAATTCCAGTTCCATTTCCTTTTTGAATTGGAATTGTTGAGTTCATTCCTGAATTGAGCCCAACCCTGCCTACTAGTCCATCAACGTAAACATTTTAGAAAAAAACAATAAGTAAAACAAGAGATAAACTGATACTTAAATTGCTCTGTTGCATACACTATAAAAAAATATTGTAAATAAATGAAAGCTATGGCATTAGAGAATATATATGAGCATGCACATAGTGTATGTATGTATATACACACATACACACAAAGACATTTGATATATAATATAGTTCTACAATACAAAGCAAACCTTTATTTAACACTTACATATGAAGTCAAAACAAAGCATGTCTAATTGAAGAGGTCAACTCCATCACTCCTGCAAGTGCAGCCCAGACAAGGCCTGGCTTTTCTGTATACGCTCTCTAAATGTCAATTCTGTGGCTGTGGCGATCTATGTTAGCAAGTAGCCACGCAGTGTTCTACCCCCCCAAAGGCGATGCCACAGCTCCCCAGTTAATGGCACACAGGACCCTGGATGTACACTTATTGAAGGTCCTAATGGAGGGCTAGGGGAAGCTTTTTCCTTAGGCGAGAGAGGAGAGAAGCAGACTATCACTTCATGTAAGAATTGGCCATGTGTGACAGACCTGACCTACATTCTGTCTCGCTATCTCTCTTGATTTCCCTCCTCCTCTACTACCCAAAATTCTTCTTCTGTAAGGAAGCATCTGTCCAGACCAAAGACAACAGCTCTGTTTTCATTCCTTCCTTTGGTGTTTTAAATATTTCAGACAATTTTAGTTATCTGCCCCAAAGGGCTTTTTTTTTTTTTTAAAGATAGATTTTGACATTATTACCTAAAGTAAATGTGAATTCTTTGCTGTGCATTCACAAAACTCAGTAAAGTGAAGTCTGTTAAATCTGAACATAATTCTTTCAAAAGTTGTTTAGTACTCTGTTCAAAAATTAATGAAATCGAAATTGCTAAAGTGTTGCTATGACAATAATTAGCAATCCCATTTGCGCATTTTATAATTCCATAAAACGCAAGCATGGTTGCTTAGTAAAAGCATTTCCTCAGCCTTTGTGAAATTCAATAAAACATAGCTCATCTAAAGAACTGATTCCTCCAAATCTCTTCAATGGGAACGCACCTCGTAGCTGAAGGTTGTACTCCTTCCTGCTCTCCTCGTTACTCAAGATCTTCCAAGCTTGGTCAACGTCAATGAATCTTTGCAGGCGCTGCTCCGCATCACCTTCTGATACGTCTGGCCCCTGCTTGTCCGGGTGAAACTACCAATCAAAATTGAGCGATGAGACTGAT
Organism: Enteromius afrohamiltoni; assembly: GCA_034779775.1. Classification (NCBI taxonomy): domain Eukaryota; kingdom Metazoa; phylum Chordata; class Actinopteri; order Cypriniformes; family Cyprinidae; genus Enteromius; species Enteromius afrohamiltoni. Next base: position 6,974,211 of record JAUYWG010000066.1, on the reverse strand, counting down.
GTCAATCATGCTTTTTCTGAAACTATTACACATGGACTTTTACCTTTAATTAAATCCCAACTGAATCTGACAATATGACTAGAAGAACGTAAACAAAACCACAGTTGATGGAAGTTCATGGGCAATTTGCTGATGGACTGGCCTTGCTTTTGGACAATTTAGCAGTGAAGGCAGAGCATGGATACTAATATGGACAATGGTGCAAAAAAGGCTAAATATATATCAGTTAGGACAGATGTGTCTTCTCAATGACGAGGCTGGACAGAGTGGACGGTTAGAAGGGCAATGGGTGCTTCCTTCCTCCAGCCATAAACACTAACGCGATCTCTACTTTGCATCCTAAAATATGACAATTCATATCGTAACATCAGAGCTTCACAAAAATAACAATAACAACAACAAAAAAAAAAATTATCCAGAGGTCTAATGCAGCCCCCAAAAGTGAGCTTTAGGGGTTATTTTGACAGCCCCTTCCAGCCTGGATGGATTCTTACAGTATTCTTCTCCTTGAGGAATCTAGAGAGCGCAGACTGTGGCTATCGATTAGTGGGGGTCGAGGGTCAAGAGAGCCATGGGGCTCTTCATTCGCCCACTGGAGAAGAGCAAGGTTGAGAGGGGCAAACGGAAAACAACTTAGATCCTTTCAAGCAGGCACTCAACCAAACTCTGATTATGCTCTGGCACAGGCGAGCAGAGCATTGCATGTGTGTGTGTTTGTGTTTTTTGTATGGTCGCTATAGTTCAGAAGCTGCACCGTCGCCAAAGTCGGGTAATGATGCATGGGGTGACACTGGGCTACAATAACCGACAATCCGGGGCAAGCCAATTACTGTCCACAGCGATTATATTTTTAATTTTAAGTAACAGGAAGACTGAATTCAACTAATCATTTCAAGCAATTACGTTTAAAACTAATTAAAATTTAAGGGCGCCTGTTCTCTGTTGTTTCCCGTTCATCCCCCCCCTTCTCTGTTTGTGTTTTTGTTGTTGTTTTCACTTTGTTAATGGGCGGTCAGAATTGGATGAGAAAAGCAAATGCAGCAACAAGCCAAAAATTAACTTCCTGATTGAGAGAATCATTAACCATTTCTTGGCGTCATCACGGTGCGGGTGAAAGAGGGCAAGCGCTCAGCCACCTCGAATATGAAAAAGAGGGGCTGATGATCTTTAAATGAAAGAACCCTAAATATATTGATGTAAATCATTCATTGGGGCCATCCAAAAGATGGAAGGCTTTTGGGAGCGAGTTCACGCCAGTACTAGCGCTTTCACACGCCGTTCTTACGGAGGATTTCAAGTTGGTAAAATGCAAGAAAGCATCCTTTTTCGCTCAAATCTTAGTTTAATTAAAAGTACCATAGTAAAAAAGATATTAAGATTAGGAACTGCACAGGATACCAGCTAAGAGGATTAAATCGATTTGTGTTTTGGACGCTTCAGATCAGAGGATCAGAGAATGACCAAAGCTAAATAGCTAAAGTGAAAACCTGAGCTGTAAGTGAAACTTTAAATCAGCATGTGCAAAAATTCCCCCAATGAATAGATATCAGAAATGTTTCCGTGGTAAATCTACAATATTACCCATCCTAAAGTTCACTTCTATTCTCAGTCAGACCAGACACAGAAAAACAGCTCGGTTCCTGAACCCTGAGAATGGTCGCGCAAGCTTGGCAGCACAATTTCTCAGTTACCTCCAGCAGGATGCCAGATTCTGCCAGAGAATTAGACTCTCTCCCCAGTGGCGGAATCGGAGATAGGGTTTTTCTTCCCTCTACTCTTTGGAGGTGAGCTACAGGAGTCAGGACCACAGGTGTGAAGTGCAGCTTAGCCCTGGCAAACACATACCGCTGCTTCACAAACATCTCCCTGGGTAGTCTTTTGTCAAATAGACAATATCTGTGGACTGGGTTTCAGGTCTGTCGTAACTGAGCGTTTGATTCAGTGTCTGATGGAAAGATGAAGAATGCTGGGCTCAATGTAAAATGACACATGTTTTTAATAAAGAAAAAAAATGTAGACATTGTGCAAAACGCAACATTTTATTTAGTAAAAACGCTCCTGGTTGTATTAGGCATGGTTTATTAGCGTTACCTTTTAGAAGAATATTATGTAATACCGTTTACAAGTTTGAGGACAGTAAGATATTTTAATGGTTTTTGCATTTTTTTTTAATGGATTGCATTTATTTGATCAAAGGAGTAATACTGTAATATTACTACAACTTAAAAGATCTGTTTTCAATTTTAATACATTTGAAATGACATTTAGTCCTTTGATGAGGATGAATACATTATCAGCATTATTGCTCCAGACTTGAGAAATCATTGTAATATGCTGATTTGCAGCTCAAGAAATATTTCTTATTACTATAAATGTTGAAAAAGTTGTGTTATATAATATATATTTAATATAATTAATATTATTTTTCAAAGAGGTCAAAGTGCAGCATTTATTTGGAAAAAAATAAAAGACCAAGGCAATTCACTCCTAAATCAGTATCTATTCGAGTATTCTAAGCTCTCCAAGCATTTTTAGTCTTTGTTAAATTTCTACACAAACATACTTCATTCTGTTTATTGAGGTACTTATTTGGTGAGCACCTGAATCCAATTGTATTTAACGGGAAATGTATAAAAAGCACTGCTGTAATCAACACTATCCTCTTGCAGTGTGACCAGTTGGATGGTAAAAAATGCTAGAAGTCTTTCAAAAGTAATTAGAAATGTAAAAATAAACACCAAACAAGCCAAAAATCAGTGAAAAGAAAGGTTTTAAATCTAGAAAAAGGCATTAATCCTAATTTTATTGGCGCAAGTAATCAGTGAGCATCAAGTTGCTTCTATCCTTAATATTTCAAAGACGGTTTTGTATTGGTGGTGTATTGGTGAGATGAACAGTTTTAAGAATAAATCCCAAAAGACGTCTCTTATTTTTTTCCATAGCTGTATATATGCATGTATGCAACTTGACCCCAAACTTTTGAACAGCTGTAATGTTAAATTAGCTATATTAAATATAATTAATATTAAATATTAAGTTCATGCAATACGCAATTCTGTCTATATATATATATATATATTTATTTTTTCCCTATTTGGGTACATTTTACAAGAAAATAGTATTTCAGTCGAAAATTTCACATTCCATTTAATGCATTTAAAAGTATTTCTAAACACTCGATTTTCAGCTTACATCACTAAAATTTCTTAAAACATTAGCTAGATTTGAACATTAATGCTTAATTTACAGTTTTCAAATACTTATCACACATTTCCAATGGTGTCGCTCTACAACTTCCAGTCAGCGTGGCTCAGGTACTTGTCATAAATAGAAACACAACGAGGGGCTGGTGCTCGGTTAGAGCGGCCCTTCCTCCTGCCCCTCTGGAGTTGCACGCTTTAATTGCTGTCTCTTTGCACGCATTGTAAAATATTCATTTACTGGGGCTAATGGAGCTTGGAGAGCAGGAACACAATATAAAGGGCTGGGCACTTTGGAGCACTCGCCAGCTCTAACAATACATCATCATCTCTCAGAGGCTGCGAAGGGAGCACTGCCACATCCTCCGCTGGGCTCCAGTACGCTGCCTGCAGCCACTCGCTGCTTCAATAAAGAGGGAGGAGAGGAGACAGGGGGCACAAAGGCTACTACCATCACACTACTGCCACCTACTGTCAGGCTGATCTGATGATGAAAGCAGGACACTGACCAACCTTATTACAGCATTGGTTTAAGCCTAAGGTTACACTGGTAATGCAAATGGTGTGGTTGATTCTGGATACGTAAACTGACTCCTGTTCAACTGTCTAGCTATAATATGAAGAAACAGACATCATTTCTATCATGCAACATTGATTCATTTGACTTCTGAAGTTTTAAACCATCATCAATTTCATTACCAATTGCTTTCCTGCTGAATATTGCGTAAGGCGCCGGACTCGGCACACATCCTGATTGATCGACTGGGGTTATGTGATTGTGCTGTAATTAAAATGGGTTTGGGATTAAACAAATCAGCTTAAGTATAACTTGACTGGGATAAGTCAACCTGCAATGTGTATTAATGAGAAATACTGATGCCATTGATTAATTGTGCATATGTTTTCAAAGCTTGTATTTAGCAAGAACAATTTGCCCTTGGAGGAAACTTTAATGGGAGAATCAAGCATAATTTGCATAATCTTTATCTCGGTTTGAATTTTAGCACTATGAACTTGGTAGATATGCACTGAATATTATATTAAACAGTATTTATGGCAGTGGTTCACACAGTCTTTTTCTAGATGAATATTAAAAATATTAAAAACTGCTATTAGTTTTAATAAATGTTGCATGACTGTAATATATTGGACCAAATCTCAATATTATGGTCAGGAGTGAATTGAAAGTAACCAGTGAGGTGGAAATAAAAGTAAACATCTAATATTAGTATTATGTTTTTTAAATTAGTCCCTCATGCTCACCGAGGCTGCTTTTACTTGGTAGTAGTCTTGCAATATAATAATATGTAATATTGCAAATATTATTATAATACAACCGTTTTCTATTTTAATATATATGAAATTGTAATTTATTCCTGTGATTGCCAAAGCTGAATTTTCAGCAGCAATTATTCTAGCCTTCAGTGTCACCTGATCCTTTTAGAACTCATTGTAATATGTTGATTTGCTCAATTATTAATACTGATTCTTATTATCAACGTTTAAAACAGTTTGCTGAACACCTACCATGAGGATGAGCTTCTGATACTTCTGTTTCAGTTCTTGAATGTCATCTGTTGGACAGGCACCGAGTACTGAGTACCAGTCTTTCTGGGGACCACTTGAATCTACCATAATCCTGAAAAACACAAACACAAAATGCACAGGACAGCATGTGTTTAAAGCAAGAGGCACGTCCGGGACTATTTGTTTCCAACATAAACACCCCATATGTAATCCTTTAAAGCAAGTATTAGTTGATAGCCAATAGGTTTAATTTTAACCTGTCTTTAGCAGTCAGTTAGTGGACAAGATGAAGACCGTTACAGCATATACAACGCGGCAAAAAGTGTAATGTACATGTACATTACCGAATGATAGTGTATAATTACACTGCCATGGGTACTAACCTAATGTTAGGGTTTTTCCCCCGTTTCTATGTAGCTGCCATGTAGCGTCGGCCTTTCCAGTCCACGCTGCTTCCCGTGTGAAAGCGTTTGCCTCTCTCTTTAACGCCCTGACAGAAACACGTATGATTTACCAAAAAGCCATATTTTGTAATTAGATATACACGTAAGATACACAAATTGGGCATCACATTATTAGTACTTACGTTTGTACTTCAACAATTAAAAGTCTATGTTCTGACATCCCCTTGCGCTCGAGATGGCGGAACTCATCGAATTAAACGTTTCTACACGGACCCTTCAGAGTGAAACACGCAGCTGTATCTGTGGGAACAGACGTACTCAAAGCAAAGAGGTTTTTGTTTGCAGCGTGTAAATTTCTAAGTACAATTATAGCAGACTTTTTCGCATTTTGCTTAGCTTTTAATTTATAATTTAATTATTATTATTATTAATAAAAATAGTAGCCTGGTTGCTAAGCGCAATTTATTTAGATTAATAGGCTATAATAAAATAGATTTATTTATACGTTTATTTATCATCAGAAATCCTAGTAGAAAGCATGTTTGTTTTTTTTTTTTTGTTAACAAACATTGTTTAAAGACAGGACTGAGCTAAACAAGAACATGCAACAATCGTATTATAAAGAGATGTCGCAAAATTGTGAGATTTTTTTACATTGGCAAAATTAGTCAAAACACTTCCATCTGGCAGCATATGTGACAAGGGTTGTGAGAAAAGTTGGTGGATGTTTGTTAATTGTGCTGGGAATTATCTAAAATATCCAGGGTGTCACAGTCTACAGAGGGTAGAAAAAGAAAGAAAAGAAAAAAAAATCACACGGTGCACACCTCAGCCTCTGTCTCCAGCTGCTAATTAACAAAGTCTTTAATGAGCGCTGTGATAGACGCCACATGCAACAGACAAACCAGATTGTTTGTCAATGCATGTTTACTCAATTTGGTTTTATTATGCAGCAATTAATAATTCCATGATGAAATGTACTGATTTATTTTTGTTTGACATTTCAGATGTATAAAGCACAATAACAGCTGTTTGTTTTCTTGTTTTACTGATGCGTGTAATTCGTTTTTGTAATTCCACTTTCACCTCTAGAAAATCAAGTCTTAAAGGGCAGCAAAAGTTGTTGTATTCGAGAATCTGAAAAGTTGTAGAGAGACTACCGCAGCTTCATTACAGAAAACTTATCATGAACTTGTGCTAATGTGATTCCCTTTCTAAAAATAGAAAGGCAGCTTTTATATACAGCATTCAAAATACGCAGCACATCTCTTAGAAAACACTTTAACAGAATTATAACGATGCTTTATATGTCAAACATTGTCTGTTGTTCAGTCTTTAATACTATTCGACTGCTGTTGTTATTTACAGACTCTGTAGGTGTTAACAAGAAAAGCTTTCGACTGGCGTACATCTAACGGCACTCAAATATTACTTTAATTAATGGAACTGAAAAGTAAACAAAGCAAACAGAACAAACTTTACCATGACATTGTGCAACACTTCTAACATATAATTATTTGTGCCAATTACTGATTTAAAAGTTGGGGGGTATTAAACAAAGTAATTAGCAAATAGCATTCTGATTAGTTCGAGCCTTGTTCTTGTATATGCGTGTGATCACTTGACGATCAAACGAGCAAACGTGTGTCTTTGAGGTCTTAAGGTCATTAATAAATTAAGCAGGGTTGTCTTTGGTTTAATAAGGAAGTGCTTTATGAACCCTACAGAAAAAAAACAATGCTAACAGATACACTCTTAAAAATAAAAGGGCTTTTCTAGCATATGTAAGAGAATCATTTTGGGTGCATCAAAGAAACATTGAACAGTTCCTAAATTAATTTATCTTATTCTGAAGAACTGAATAAACTGTGTTGGTTCGTTTTAAAGAACATTTTGTGTAACGAGAAGGTTCCGTGGATGTTAAAGCTTAAGGGTTTTACGGCAATACCATAGAAAAACTTTGGCTGCTCACAGAACCTTTTCAGAAAAGTCATTTATTTCTTAAATGAACATTTTAATAATCTAAAGAGCTTTTTTGTGCAATGGAAAGATTCAGTGGATGTTAAAGGGGCCGAGAAACCAAAATTCCCTTGACCTTTTCACATATAAGGTCAATGCACAATAAAAATATCCTGCAAGTTTCAGAACTCAAAACTTTTGTCTTCAGTATAAAATCGGCTTATATTAAAGGCAGTCTGCCAAAACGACAGCTTTTGAAACTTTCTACTGATGTAATAGTGTGGTTAAGCACCGCCTCCACAGATGATGATGCTTGCTTCTACATCACCGCCTGTTTTGCTCCGCCCACCAATTCTCATGCAGTGTTTATGTTTGGTTAAAACCAATAAAGATTGCTCTGAAGACAACAAGATGTACAGTGCCACATTGTGAATAAATGTTTACATTGTGTTTGCATCGCATTCCTTTTGATCCCAATGTCAGGAAAAATGTTATTGATGTTATTAATGTTATTTTATTAAAGAACTGTGTCCTTGTCAGTAAGAACTCGTTCTTTTGTTCACTTTATTTTACCTCGGATTTGTTTACAAACAAGGTACAATTCGATGCAGGAATTTCCGAAAGATTGAAACCTAAGAGACTATGTCCGACAGTAATGTCGCAACACAAGTATGAGTACCTGTTTTCTCTTTTGCCTTGTCTCTTTTTACAGATTGTTTGATATGTATTGAATTTGCTTATTATGTAATGATTATTTATGCATTTTTGACCTAAATCACAGCAGAGACTAGGAATGTACGCTATCACACACACACACACACACACACACACACACACACAACTATTAGCCAATCATAGCAGTGGACGTTTACTTCCGGGTCTATAATCTGCCATTCCTATTCAAACAGAACATTCTGATGGGGGGGGGGGTTAAAATAACACAGAAAATAGAATTATTATTTATTTTTTTATGTAAATTGATATAAGTGGGCCTCAGGGAACAGTACAAAATACAAACAAAGCTAGTTTATGGAACCATCGATGCAAATACGAAAACTTTAGACAAGTTAGACATCTAGAAGTCTGTGGTTGAAACTGTTGGCGCAAGCTCAGTTGATGAATGGTTAATATTTTGTAAAGAAAAATGAATTTTCATGACAGACAAATCATTTTATTCAGTCGATGTAACGGATGTGGAAGCCAGAGATTATGAGTGATCGGTTTGTTCATTGACCCAGAGTTGAATTTCACCCTGAAATTTGGCTGTAGGAAACTGGCTGTACCTGCTGTGTCCATAGCTCCAGAGATTCATTTTTAAAATGGGGCACCAAAGAAGCTGTAGGTTACCTCTAAAAGTTGTTAAATGTTCAAAATAAAGAAAAAATTGGAAAAAGGTGACAAACCATTGGCCACCTTCTTAAGAACCATTGTTTTCTTAGTGTAAAGAACATTAAAGAACACTTTCCCACTAAATAACCTTTTGTGCAGTTAAAATGAAATGGGGATTTGTCTCCACTTATTCTATTGCATTCCTATTGTCCATTTTGTCCATGCATGATCGGGACTAAACAGGAAGGAGTCATCAGGTGCGGTTCAATGTGACCCTCACCCCACCCTGCACACTCAAACATATTCATCTTCACCAGAGAGTGCGTGGGTAGCTGGAGTCTTGCAATGCCAAGGCCCTAATTAAATGAGATGAAGGCCAATCTTTTGTTTGTAATAACAGGTTGAAAATGAAGCTAACACTATTGATCCTGTTGAAGTCAAGCAATCTTAGTTAGTTTGGTGTTGAAATTCCCCCCATTGATTTACTTTAAATAAATAAAAAAAAAAAAACTGAACTACATGAGATTTTTGAATTTAAATGAACTAACTACTTTTAAACTAAGAATGACACAAAGGTTTAACCAAAATCAATATGAAAACTGAACATAAAACTAAAATTTAATTCACAATATTTACAATAGTCCGTTATGTATATATCAGTGATACTAAAAAACACTGGTTCAAATCAATTTAGGACTGCTGGTAGGCTATATGAAATATTTCATGGATTAATATTTATATAACATACCTACAGCCTACATATTTCTTAAAACTCATTTCTTTTCCAATTATTTACAATTCATAACATAACCATGTGTCAGTGTTGTATATGTCAGTGTGTGTTCTGTTTTGGTTTTTCTATCCACGTGTTTGCCCATATTTGGTAGTTCCTGTCCCTGATTAGTTTGTAATTGTCACGGATGAGGCGAGATGCGTACGGATCCATGTGCACACAGTTTATTAGAACAGGGTTAATCACGGCAAACAGTAACATCAAAGGCTGAGACATGAGAATAATCCAGTAAGAGTAGCGTAGGTCGGCAACGGGAAATCCAATACAACAAAAGACAGGGTAACTCAGAAAAACAGCTAGAAACAATGAGAAAACTAGATACACTCAACACTGACCACCGAATTCACACAGACAACCAGAACTTAAATACACATAAGAATTAGGTCAGTGGGTGGAGACTTTAAATGAACAACCATGACAACAGATGAGGTGGCGGAGACATAAATGAAACACCATGACAACAGATAAGGTGGGCGGAGACATGAGTGCATGATGAAAAACACACAAAACACAGAGTTGGTCTGACGCTGGAGTGCCAACCAGTGAGCTGGGCTGGCAACTCCAGCTAGATCATCACAGTAATGTTGATTTGTGTCCAGCAGTGTTCCCCATATGTTTTGAGTTGTCTCATTATGTCTCAGTATTTAAACACCATGTGTTCCTAGCCTCTCTTGTTGGTCATTATTATTGTCTCTATGTTTTTCATGTAATGTACTGTGTTATCTCTAAGTTCAGCAAATAAAGCCCGACTTCTGCGTTCTTCCAACAGCCAGAACGTGACAGCATGGGTATTTTTCAACTTTTTTTTTGTGATTTTTATTAAAGCCTACCTTTTTTTTCTTTGCGTACACATTAAACCGTGGGAACTTTTTTAAAAAAACTGTTAATTTTTTTATTTTTTATTTTACTGTATATTTTTATTATACTTTGAACTATACTAATATACTGTAATTAAAGGTATATGTATCCGAATGGAACGGGAACATTGTAAGTTTACAAATAAACTTAAATGAATAAACTAAAGTGTTTTCAGGATGTTTCTGCATCTCAAATGATTCTCTGATTCCTTGCAGACCTCTTTTATACAATACATCCACTAACAACTCTATAATGGCACCGTTTTTCCACCACAAATGGTTTACAGGTTGTAAAAAAACGACCTTTATTTACTTCAACCATGACACACAAACCACATCAAATCAGCAGTTTAAGACTGAGGTTCCACGTCTGGCCATTAGTATGAAAATTATCCCCGTGTTTGTTTGCAAAGCACTCCAGTGGCGATGAGGGAAGTGTTTGAGTTCCTTGTGTGCCTATGTGTTCTTGTACTCATCATTTCCATAGGTGAGGCTCTTCGCTGCCCCCTGAAGGGTGCATTGAAACACCCTTTCTTCTCCATGAGTACCAAGCACTTGTAATTCAAGTAGAGCGGGCAGCTTTGTCCCTCGGTTCACCGATTGTTCCCGGTCGATACGGATGCCCCCAAATCAGTCTGAACGGAGCGCCTCCACCATACAGACGTGAGAAAAAAAGGGGAAAGAAGATCCAGGAGAAGAAAGGAAAATACAGTCTCTATGTCTTAGCTGTGACATCCTGGTTGGAGAGAGGAATTCAAGGCCTTGAATGGTTGCCAAGCTTTAGGGTTGCTGTCTCCGTCTACATGGGGGGCCCTTCGGTTCATTCTGGCTGTTAAATCAAACACGGTTTACTTTCAGGGAGGGAAGTGGTCCCGGATAATGAATGTTGTTGTGGATGCGTGTCACACCTGAGATGACACAGAGGTACCGTGGCGGAGCGCAGCGCTGAAAGGAGTTCAAGTGAATGATGACGGATTAAAGAGTTATATCTCAGCACGACACACACTGTACTCACAAGGCCTCACCAGTTAATGCAAATCTACCACAATGGCTTCCCCCGCGAAAGGGGCTTTGACCGACAGTAGTTTGGCAGGGAGCCACAAGCGAGGCAGCACCCCTGCCAACCGTCATTATCCATGAGGTGAATTCCCCACCAGTGGGCCGCCCAACCGACCCAATGCTCTGAGCTCTCCTGGAGGAGGTAAGCTCAGCCCAGAAGCACTCAGCCCTCGTATTTGTTTTTCAATGGGAACGCCGACCACATGGGGAATGCAGTCAAAGAGCTTTAGAAAGCACAGACACTTGGGAGTATTCGTACAGTTTAGAAACTCTACCAAAGAAAGGGTGTTTTCTATTCAATTAAGAGCAAGAGGAAACCACATAATCCTTTTTCTCGTTTTCACTTAATTGAGTTTGAATCGTGCAAGTGGACATTTTTTTAATATTTTGAAGAATACAACAGATTAAATGTCTGGGACATTACCATTATTATTAAACATTCAAAACAAAGAATACATGTATCTCTGGTGTTATACTGAACTTGGCGCATTTGAATCTACATCATAAGAAAACATAACATCCACATATATGGTAATGCCGTCTTATATACAAATAATAATATACTATAAATATACTATAAATATTAAATAGTTATTATAAGCACTGTTGATATTTAATATTTAATTTAAAACAACAAAAATGTAAAATATAGATCATGAAAATTATATATACACTTTATATACATTATATATATATATATATATATATAATAACATCAAAAATAAGTAATTAACTTATACATGTAAATCATATTTTAAATCTTGTCTGATCTTTTGTGTGTGTGCAAATAAATTTGGTAACACTTTAGAATAGGGAACACTTTTTCACTATTATACAACTTTTCCCTAATTAAATTCTTAACTTGCTGCTTATTAGTTAGTTGTTAAGTTTAGGTATTGGGTAGAATGAGGGGTTTGTAGAATAAGGCATTTATATATGATTAATTACTACTAATAAATGGCTAATATTCCAGTATTTTGCAACTAGTTAAGAGACTCTAAAATTAAGTGTTTCCATAAGGGTGATAACACTTATCTAAAGCCTTTATGAATAATACATTATAAAGGGTTATTAGAGTTATGCATTATAATATGTTCTTTAATACATTTAATACATAAATGGTCATAACCAATACATACTGTAACAATGAAGTGTTATAATGTAGTATCAATTATTCATAAGATTGTGCAAGGCATAATTAATGCATTAAAACTACCTGCAAACTACTGTACCTGTAAAGTGCTACCATAAGTTCTATCACCATACAGACTAAAAAGTGCTCCAATTTTATTTATTTATAAAATTATTTATTTTTCTTTTTTTTTTTAATATAAAAATATTAACATATTAATCAGGCTTTCTATGAGATGACATGAATTCTTTCACACTCTCATCCATGCAAGTGCTGTTATATTAAGTTGTTCCACTCCAAATGGATTGTGCATAAGATCATGTGCTATTTATCCTGGCCCAGGAGACGCCCAAAAACGGTGCCATCTTACAGCCATGTTTATTTATGAGTCCTTTGCTGGGTGCCAAGTTTTCCGGGCCGGAACTTCTGTGCTGCAGCTGTGTTTCCTTGGCTGGCTTTCATGGCGACATGCACGGCTGTTCTCTGAGCGCCCCGACACAGAGCGTGGTTGGCACGGCCCAGCGTAACTTTGCGCTCTGGCTCTTTGCTGGATCAGCAAGCTTTACCTAGCGAAATCTGCTGCTAGTGCTATGGGCTTTGACTGATAATCAATCTTGCGTGCCTGCTCGACAGTTGTCACTGGGACAGAGAGGCGGAGCAGGTGGCAGATGGGGCCTGTCTGCTGAGAGAAGAGACGCTAGGTGAGCCCAGGCCTGGCCCAGTGCAGAGAGGTGAACCCACCACACAGATTTAGCTCGTTGCTCCACAGAGATTCAGAGAGGAGAACTGGGAACGTGTAGGTGTTGATAACCAGGGCTTAGAACTACACTAACACAAAAACCAACAGAGGTCTCGTGTGAATGATCAATTTAGATTTTGGCCTTGATTTTAATTGTTTCAGAACGTATAGGGAGATCACTGCTACATGTATATGGGGCTGTTCTCAGTAAGGATTTGAGATAAAAGTCATTATTATGTTGGTTTTTAAACACCTAATTTAAATCTTTTATTTAAATTACAATGTTTTTTACCATTATAACTTACATGTGTATTTGGATGTGAGCACTAATAATATTCAAAGAACTTTGGGCAATTTTTCACATATTGAAGTGTTTGGTGCTTAATAATTGTTCAAATTTGACTATAAAATCTGTGTTTGTGATAAATTTGTTGGATTTTTACTTTTGTTTCCAGCTAAAATATGAATCTTCTATCAATAATATTACTTTCTCCAATCAAAAAGGCATCTTATCCAAATCAGAAGAGCCCACAAAAACCTACCTCACAACAAGCCCCAATTTCTCCCAGAACATTTAACTACGTATACCTTTTATTGCATTAATTAAGGAATTATTTTGTGACAAAACATTTTTTCTGCCATTGTACTGTCAAATAAATGACTTCTGCCACAATAATTGTTAGTTTCAAAATGGAATAAAATAAACTCCTGATTTCTTGTTTTGTAAAACAAAAGCTGGTTCGCCTGCATTCTGTTCAGCGCACTAATAAAAACACACTCCTAAACTTTCTCATGAACCGTGGAATCAAGGTGTGGGAAGAAAGCACACGCGAGCCAGCCACAGGTGCGAGGTGTGAGAAAAGGCCGAGCTGTCAGCCCGCGTTTTCCACTGTTTGCTCACGGAGCTGATGTGTTGTGACGGGCTGTGATTGACACTGGGAGGTGTGACTGGCGCGAGTCTGTTTGCTGGGCAGAAGAGGACGGGTTTACATCCGTCTAATTGCTGAGTCCTCTCGACGGAGCGCGGGAAACTGAGGCGGAGACAGGTAGCGCGCTAACACTCCTCCTCGCGTCAAGCACGGGCTCGCGTGTAATTGCGCTGTCATTTTCTGTACTTCAGGACGAGTCGGGGATGCTGTTAAATGAAGCACGGGGAAACGGGAATGTTCCCACCCGCACAGTTCGACATCCATGTTCGGTGAGAGAAGGGCGAAGCACTCCAGTGAGGCGTGATTAAAAACACACATCCACGCGCACGACCTTTTTTCTTAAAAACAAGAGGTGCTGATGAATTAGACGGTTTTAGAAGTAATTAAACAAAGATGTAAGAAAAACAAAAGAGGCGTACCACAACATTTTGAATATACAAGCAAATATCTAAAATGCCTCTTCATCTAATTTTTATTAAAAGTGTACCAAGTGTTTGTTTTCTCATTATTAATTTGATCCAGGATCCAGATGGTCATTGAACCCATAAACCAGTGGCTTCTTAGTCAGAAATTGGACATTAAGGGCATTAGAGCTGTCTAATTTCTGATTAGGAGTTGTATTTACTGCAATTGGGATAGCATGTGAAGGCATCCTTATACCCCTACATGTACTTAGCATAGCCTGTGGAACAGGTCTCATGGGGGGCACCATGTTGACATCACGTGACCTGCCAAATACTAGCCTCTCTGTAACGCTGCATCTTCCCCACCCCGGTAGTGGATTATTTAATTGGCAGGAAAACTTCATGATGATGGCGGACTGCGATTAACCATTTCTACATTGAGTACTTGAAAATCACTAAAAGTAGTTGACATAAAACATGTCTATGATGACACTGAAATAAATTAGTGAAGAAAAAAAACATTACTCAAAAATTGCTTGTAAATTACACAAATAATTTCAGTGCAGAGAAGGAAATTTTTAAGTACAAAAACTAGAACAGTACATAAACTGGAGTTGTAAGTAAATAATTGGTACGATCTGAGTATAAGGCCTGTTTTGCATGGGACAGGTAGGGCAAAAGCTGTTTAGGAATTTGCAGGAGAGTGTGTGTGTGTGGGTTTCTTGTCTCAGTGGAGCCTTGTCTCTGAGCTCTGACAGGCTGACTGGCACAGCTAATGGACTGATCATAATGCCTGTCTGAGGGCACTGTCTGTCACATGACACCAATGCCAAGTCATTAGATACAGCCTTGAGGCCATCAATAACACATAATGCATTTTAATTTCTTGTTGAAGCATATGCACTGTATATGGAGACAAATAAAAAAATACATGGGACTTGTCTCTTAATTCCCAAGGTGTGTTTAATTCTATTTTAAACAGTTCACAGTTGAAAAACTTGAGTGCAAAATGGTTTGCTTTGGCAAGTGATAAACTTATGTTCAAACACTCATAAGTAAAACAAACAATATACTGAATTCTAAAGTGACATTTTGCGCTCAGTGCTCATTACAGCTACAATAATGTGGAATCATGCAATTGTAAATTGTAGCTGCTTCAGAATCTTATTGCTTGAAGCTTCCAAAAGACACTGCCCTTTAAGAGAATGGCTATTTAGAAAAAAAAAAGTACACTGGTCATTCAGAAACACAAAGCGATATTACTAGGCAGTCCGTAGAGAGATGCATCAGGAGTCATTACACATACACGGCTTAACTCCCTACTGCGTTGTTGATCGTCTGTCATGTGATGTTTAAATGTGGTAAGATGTGTTCATGCGAAATGTCTTGAACAAACTAGCACAGAAAAGGTCAGTAGGGCAGATGCCAGGAGCCCCGTAAGAAGACCAATATTGAATCAGAAGGAAATAATCAGTTGATAAGTGGCAGAGCTGTGCTAAGGTGAATTTTAATTATGGCTAAATTGTGAAATTATTCCCTCATGCTCTCAGCATCTGTTCCCTTCAGGAGCGCTGATTTATGGTTTCTATCAGCCCAAGCAACCTGCGCTCCACTGCCTGTGGTACACATATGCATGCTAGGAGTGAGATGACCATTCAGTGCAGGCAGTGGGCCAATCTCCTTAAGGCCTGTGTGTTAAGCATTGCTTTTATTACCCAAATATAAGTGCTGCAGAGAGGTTGCAAAGGCAAAATACAGTACTGTTTATGTAGCTGAACCTCACACAAACACTGTAAATCTAGCCATTATTTCCAAAGAAATCCTCAGTAGTGTTATGTTTATTACTGTATATTGCTGGCGGAGATACAATAAAAATGTGCAAGAATAGTTTTTGCTCAATTTGCGAGCCTTGGCGTTTGACTTTTCACACCATTTTCCTAACATTCGCTAGTCAATTTTCAGGTCCTTTCTCCTGCAATCCCTCAGAGAGCTTCTCCAAACACCTTTTGTAAAGAATCCCCAGCAGCATGCTTTAAAATTGAGCAGAAAATCCCCCTCCAACGCTGTTTCGTTGAACCCAGCTATGTGGCGTGCTACATTCCTTCTGCAAGACTAGACTGTTTTTATCCTTGCATGATGGTTTGATGGAATGTGATGCACACGGTTAGCTATTTCGCCGCTCTCGTGATATGTAATTCCCTCTTCCAAACTTATATGAATTTCAAAAGATCATTAAAGCGTTTTCTATACCCTAATGCACAGGCAGAGTTTGCTGCAACGAGGAGTGAAGAGCTTATCAGAAAACAGGGATATTACAGCTGATGCTAGCCTGTCCCTTTCATCTCCATTGGGCTTTGAGAGTTAAAACACATAGTAGAGCTGTTGCTGCTTAATTAAAATTGAGTCTCAACATTTTAGCCCTTCTCGGTTTATTAATTCCTACACTTTAATTCCCAGTCACTACTGTGTGAGTGAAGCAGATTCTGCTGTATGACACAAAATCAAGTGTTCTTCCTGTAGAGCTGGACGGTATGGCCTAAATTTATATTACAATATATTTCAGTTGATACAATATAATTTGGATATCGATATGAACAAAATAAAGCCTCAAATAAACTGTCAAGAAGGCCCAAAACAGATGTCTGTACCTAAACCTATGAAAAATGAATTTGCCAAGTCTATAAAAAAAAGCAAATAAGTTAATGTTCACCTTTTATGTATTTTTCATATAAACATGTGAAACAATGTGAAATCACTGTCAAATAAACATCTTAGATTCACCTTATTATTAATATCTTTAACTTCAAGTTTAGGTTAATATAAGATTTTTTATGTTTTTTAAAGATTTCTCTTCTGCTCAGCAAGCCTAAATGTATTTGGTTCAAAATACAGCAAAACAGTAACATTTAGAACTATTTTTACTATTTAAAATAAACTATTCCTGTGATTTCAAAGCTGAATTTTAGCATTGTTACTCCACTCACATGATCCTTCAGAAATCATCCTAATATTCTGATTTCCAGCTCTAAAAATACATTTATTATTATATTAAATGTATGGGAAACACTGGTAATACATATCGAAATATCAGAAATGTGTTTAAAAATCATATCACTGTAAAATATTGCGATACATATTGATATTAAATTATTGTCTAGCCTTATAATCAAATAAAATTATAGTGTGCTTTATTTTATTCATTTATTTATTTTTTCGGTTTAGAACCGCAATGTAAAAACAAGTATCAGACATTCCAAGTGAATCATTTCAATGATATCACTGACTTCTGTTTGGAATGCCATTGCACAACTTTCCCACAAATGTTGTGAAAGTTTCAAATAACCGTGACAATGTTAGCCTTCATCCACATTGTATCTATCTGGATGATCCCAGCAGGGTCCAATCAGATCTGCTCTCATCTTGATAGGTATGTTTGTGTGATATGGCGTACTGTAGTGACAGTCAATGCAGAAGAGAAGACAGGGTAGACAGTTTCCACATGCTAATATGCTCACCTCCCTCGATATTTCTTCCCTGCAGGGTGGCAGGCTGTGTGGGCAGCCTGCTTCCTCTCGGTCCTGGCACCTGGAGTGTAAGTAGATGCCGCTGAGGGGAATGACGGGCTTCACCCGCTGGTGCTAGGTCTGCAGAGCCACTGTAATGTGACTTGGCATGCTATAACGTGAAGTGATGGACAACCCGTCATTCCTCTTTGTGTCAAAAATGTCAGTCTAATCACACGTAGATTAATCCAAGATCTATGAATCATGATGCAGCTTTCTAGAGGTTGTGTATCACAAAAGATTTACATAAAAAAGTGTAACATACATGTTTCTTAAAGATATAATTTTGTGTTGTGAGAAAATGAATTGAACCGTAATATACTGTAAAGACTGTCTACCTTTACAGTTTCATTGTTGGACCTGTTTTCTTACAACAGTACGTTAGGTAAGATAACAAACACGTTTGCTTCTAAAAATGCTTTAATTTGAGGAAATTAATGTTTAACTAAGAGGACCCGTAACGTTCTTGTAACAATTCTCCCTGTTTTTTTTAGAGAGACTTCATTAATAATACATAAGTTTCATTTTTAAACAGTGTTAACTGCTAATTTCGCCACATCTTCCTGGTGAAGGCAGGCCCCAGTTGTGGTATGCAGAAGATCTCCTCTCTGACGCCTCTGCAAGTGATTGCTTTGAGCATTGGGGACCAGTCTGTCACTAACCTTTACTGTGGAGAACAACGCTGTAGCCAAGTGTGATTGTGGCTACCAGACCCACACTTGCGAGCACATGCACACTTCAGCACCTCTGAACCTCCTTTGACTGTCACCTGCTTTGGTCCTAAGTCTAATTCAATATGTTTTTCACTTTCTTTCTAGGCATACTTGGTTCCCAAGAATGCAAGTCAAAGGACTCTAGTTTTATTGGCACTTGAAAGTACAAAGAAAAGCCAAATTCTGTATTCTCATACCGACGCAGTAGCTTCAAAGGATTGTTTCTGTCTCTACTGAATAATCCCATCTTGGCAGAATCAAACACAAAGCAACAAGTCACCAAGCAGCTCTCTGTTCGTACAGTAGTATGCATTATTTATGAGGCAGCCTGTGCTGTGTGCATCCAAAATCAAATAAGCCTTCTTGTATTACAGCACTATTCTGTTAACCCTCCACCCACCTTGTCACCCACCCCATTGCCAGTCAGCGGCATGCGCGTTTGAGTGGATTTGTAAAGAGTAAAGGATATAAATATGTTAGGAAAAGACCCACACATCCCATGCAATTTGGGTCCCATTGGAGTTCAGGGAGCGTGTGATCGGCGGAGTGCCTCTGAATGTCCTCCTTTAGGGCCCATGCTGCTTGGAGGCTGGGCCCCAACATGTCTTTCCCCCCTTCTCTGTATCTACACAGCAAACCTCCTTCTCTCTCAATTTAACCCGAAATCTGATGAACCCTCTCTGCCTCGTCTCCCCCACACACGCACACACAGACACTAACACCGGATTTCATGGAAGAAAGAGTAGATACAGTTGCGAGTTGATCAATCAGCAGGCGTGAACTGAGGCAGAAAGGCATTAACAATTCACATCGTTCTCAGTCCACTCGCCCAAGCAGAAGATTCCGGCAGCATATCTAATGCACAGCTACCTCACTATATATCAGGGCAGACATGACTCACAAGCTATTCTGCAAAAGTGTGCTTTGATTTAGGGGGTGGGAAAGGATGAGGAACTCTCAATTGCCTTGCCACTATCCATATTAATGTTGCACCTTATTCAGGCAATTAAAGCATCACTTCAGATCTCAAAAGTACTCGTCTTTTTGGCTGTGGCAGCCTCTATTGAAAAGTTTTTTTTCATAGGCCATGGTGAAGATGTCCCATTAAGGTTCCAAGGTGCAAAATCACCACGCCATGTAGAACCTTTGTCGGCAACCCCCTCAGGTGAGCACTGTCAATTTAATGGGATCACTGGAGTGCAAAGCAGCTGTGAGAGGTTTTGCTTAAAGTTCGTCAGTGCTGCACTTGTCACTCTCCTCTGTACTGTGCTGATCCAAATTAAGATAGGCATCGATATTTAGGAGAAGAAGGGTTTTTAAATCAGGCCCTGAGGGACAGCGCTAGCCTCGCCAGCCAGGCCAAGTGTCTACTCTTGGATGGACAGCTGTCATATACTGTGGGACCACCTATAGGTGCGTGTGGGATGCAAAATCATTGAATAATGGGTCCTCTTTAAACAACTTGTCTACAACCGATTGTATCTGCATCTAGTAATGATTTGCATCTCATTTACAGCAACGTTTATGGCATTAGACATACAGCCACTGCTTGTCAAAACTTGCTAATTAAATCTACATATGAGTGATGAGGGCTGCAAGTCTTCCATATAAAGGAACACACACCTCACTTTTTTGTTTGTTTGTTGTTTTCATTTTAACACCGACCAAAGCTGTTGTAGATGAGCTTGGCAGGGCGCTAACTTGGCGGAAACATGCTCACTTCGCCCTATGGTTGGTTAGTGTGAAGCACCGTTGTTAAGCATCATGGTTCACTGTTACCTTTCGGGGAATCTACTCAATAACTTGTGAGGCTGACATAATCTTGCTTTTCACTCACATTTATTCATTACCTCTCTCTCTCTTCTCTCTTTCTCCACCTCTCTCTTTTCTTCCTCTCCACTCACCTTTCTTCCTCACCCACTCGTGGTTGACAGAAGGCCCCTTGTTCAGATGCACACTGGGCTTCACACAGTTTTTCATTCCCCAACAATGAAAGGAGCTTTCAGCAAGGCTGGTTCCAATTCATCTGTGATAAATGAGAAGATAAGGCAATCAGAGCACACCATGACACGGTGTGCAGCTAGTTAGGCACACTTCGAGCCTATTCAGGTGTGCCTGTGAGTCCTGACGTTGGGGGGGCCCTCTATATATACGTACACAGCCCTGATGGTGGCCAACACTCAGGCAGAAGCTGGATGTTGGTTCCTTGGTGTAGCTTCTTTCTGTTGACAGGTCAGGTGTTGCAACGTTATTTGGATCAGAATGCATGTATGCAGTACGGGAGTGAGAAGAATCTTTTGCTATTGGATGGACAATCAAGGAGGTCTGGGATTGCATCTGTGGAGGCCTCTGAAATAAGGAGTTCACAAAGGCCTTTGGAAAAGGTCTCTTGGGGTATGACAACCAGGAACACCTGAGACAGGTAAGTGGATGGTTTGGGCTGAGTGATGTTGCCACGGTTTTACTTCAGACAGCCTTATTGAGGTATGTCAGTTCGAATGTGGTTCACTGGTATGACAGGTGTCATTTTCTTCTTTTTTGCCTCCCTGCAATCTCACTCACTGCTTATTAACATTTTCCACCCTGCACGCAAATAAAAGAAGCTATATGAATTTCACATTTGCAACCTAAAGGAATTTTCAACTGTCTACTGGAATCCCTGCCCTTGACTGACATGTCTAAATTTTATCATCTTTCTCACGTGCTGGGAAGGGCCAGGTTCACTTGGAGTTCAGAAGAACTTTGTGTTCTTTTGCCCAAAGTGGTTTTGATTTCTATATGATTTCATGTGTGGGTGTTTGAGAGTGTGGGTCAGCCATGTCGGAAAATATATTCAGAAAGCAAAACTTTGTTCTTTCTCAGTGTTTTCTTTTGGTCTTAATTGTGTAGTTTTGGCATTTTCTATGTACTTGCTACTTCTGACTTTTCTGTTTCAGATTTGTTTTTGTTTATTTACTGGTATAATGCCTCACATTTGTCTCTCACCCATCTTTCCATGCTGTCTTCCAGAACTACTGTCAGTTTTAACCATTTACTTTTTCCGTGTGTGTACATGTTCATGAGTTTAGAAGAAAAGTTATTAAATTGTTAACATGAAGTTAGTTTGTTCTCTCAAACATTATTTTAGTAGTTTTAGTAACAGTAGTTGTAAAATGGTGATGCCACATATGTGTGTGACTGACCAAGTAAATGTGTGATTTCTTGTGTATGTGAGCATTTTGGGGGTGGGGGTAGAAGGACTGAACAGCATTGTGGGGGTTGCTAATCAGTGTTTGGGGATAAACAGGCCTACAGCAAAGCGTTGTGAAAGGGCTAGGGTTTTCAGACTGAATGGCAGAGGCCAGCACTACCAGCTCTCCAAGTCTACTGTCAGTCACATCATTAGAAAGTGAGAGAGCTTTTACAGTATTTGGTTTGCTAAGCAAGAACATTCAAATTCAATAAACTAAATAAAATGTTTATTATCAATAGTT